>JAQNBH010000008.1:4531170-4600538 GCA_028752905.1 Cladorhizidae sp. MBARI D1340-BT2 | reverse complement strand
GTGCCACACCTACCTAGTGTCTGGTCTATGAGCTGTGCCACACCTACCTAGTGTCTGGTCTATGAGCTGTGCCACACCTACCTAGTGTCTGGTCTATGAGCTGTGCCACACCTACCTAGTGTCTGGTCTATGAGCTGTGCCACACCTACCTAGTGTCTGGTCTATGAGCTGTGCCACACCTACCTAGTGTCTGGTCTATGAGCTGTGCCACACCCTACCTAGTGTCTGGTCTATGAGCTGTGCCACACCTACCTAGTGTCTGGTCTATGAGCTGTGCCACACCTACCTAGTGTCTGGTCTATGAGCTGTGCCACACCTACCTAGTGTCTGGTCTATGAGCTGTGCCACACCTACCTAGTGTCTGGTCTATGAGCTGTGCCACACCTACCTAGTGTCTGGTCCTATGAGCTGTGCCACACCTACCTAGTGTCTGGTCTATGAGCTGTGCCACACCTACCTAGTGTCTGGTCTATGAGCTGTGCCACACCTACCTAGTGTCTGGCCTATGAGCTGTGCCACACCTACCTAGTGTCTGGTCTATGAGCTGTGCCACACCTACCTAGTGTCTGGCCTATGAGCTGTGCCACACCTACCTAGTGTCTGGTCTATGAGCTGTGCCACACCTACCTAGTGTCTGGTCTATGAGCTGTGCCACACCTACCTAGTGTCTGGTCTATGAGCTGTGCCACACCTACCTAGTGTCTGGTCTATGAGCTGTGCCACACCTACCTAGTGTCTGGTCTATGAGCTGTGCACACCTACCTAGTGTCTGGTCTATGAGCTGTGCCACACCTACCTAGTGTCTGGTCTATGAGCTGTGCCACACCTACCTAGTGTCTGGTCTATGAGCTGTGCCACACCTACCTAGTGTCTGGTCTATGAGCTGTGCCACACCTACCTAGTGTCTGGTCTATGAGCTGTGCCACACCTACCTAGTGTCTGGTCTATGAGCTGTGCCACACCTACCTAGTTGTCTGGTCTATGAGCTGTGCCACACCTACCTAGTGTCTGGTCTATGAGCTGTGCCACACCTACCTAGTGTCTGGTCTATGAGCTGTGCCACACCTACCTAGTGTCTGGTCTATGAGCTGTGCCACACCTACCTAGTGTCTGGTCTATGAGCTGTGCCACACCTACCTAGTGTCTGGTCTATGAGCTGTGCCACACCTACCTAGTGTCTGGTCTATGAACTGTGCCACACCTACCTAGTGTCTGGCCTATGAGCTGCCACACCTACCTAGTGTCTGGTCTATGAGCTGTGCCACACCTACCTAGTGTCTGGTCTATGAGCTGTGCCACACCTACCTAGTGTCTGGCCTATGAGTGCCACACCTACCTAGTGTCTGGTCTATGAGCTGTGCCACACCTACCTAGTGTCTGGTCTATGAGCTGTGCCACACCTACCTAGTGTCTGGCCTATGAGCTGTGCCACACCTACCTAGTGTCTGGTCTATGAGCTGTGCCACACCTACCTAGTGTCTGGTCTATGAGCTGTGCCACACCTACCTAGTGTCTGGTCTATGAGCTGTGCCACACCCACCTAGTGTCTGGTCTATGAGCTGTGCCACACCTACCTAGTGTCTGGTCTATGAGCTGTGCCACACCTACCTAGTGTCTGGTCTATGAGTGCCACACCTACCTAGTGTCTGGTCTATGAGCTGTGCCACACCTACCTAGTGTCTGGTCTATGAGCTGTGCCACACCTACCTAGTGTCTGGTCTATGAGCTGTGCCACACCTACCTAGTGTCTGGCCTATGAGCTGTGCCACACCCACCTAGTGTCTGGTCTATGAGCTGTGCCACACCTACCTAGTGTCTGGTCTATGAGCTGTGCCACACCTACCTAGTGTCTGGTCTATGAGTGCCACACCTACCTAGTGTCTGGTCTATGAGCTGTGCCACACCTACCTAGTGTCTGGCCTATGAGCTGTGCCACACCTACCTAGTGTCTGGTCTATGAGCTGTGCCACACCTACCTAGTGTCTGGTCTATGAGCTGTGCCACACCTACCTAGTGTCTGGTCTATGAGCTGTGCCACACCTACCTAGTGTCTGGTCTATGAGCTGTGCCACACCTACCTAGTGTCTGGCCTATGAGCTGTGCCACACCTACCTAGTGTCTGGTCTATGAGCTGTGCCACACCTACCTAGTGTTCTGGTCTATGAGCTGTGCCACACCTACCTAGTGTCTGGTCTATGAGCTGTGCCACACCTACCTAGTGTCTGGTCTATGAGCAGTGCCACACCTACCTAGTGTCTGGCCTATGAGCTGTGCCACACCTACCTAGTGTCTGGCCTATGAGCTGTGCCACACCTACCTAGTGTCTGGTCTATGAGTGCCACACCTACCTAGTGTCTGGCCTATGAGCTGTGCCACACCTACCTAGTGTCTGGTCTATGAGCTGTGCCACACCTACCTAGTGTCTGGTCTATGAGCTGTGCCACACCTACCTAGTGTCTGGTCTATGAGTGCCACACCTACCTAGTGTCTGGTCTATGAGCTGTGCCACACCTACCTAGTGTCTGGTCTATGAGCTGTGCCACACCTACCTAGTGTCTGGCCTATGAGCTGTGCCACAACTACCTAGTGTCTGGCCTATGAGCTGTGCCACACCTACCTAGTGTCTGGTCTATGAGCTGTGCCACACCTACCTAGTGTCTGGCCTATGAGCTGTGCCACACCTACCTAGTGTCTGGTCTATGAGCTGTGCCACACCTACCTAGTGTCTGGCCTATGAGCTGTGCCACACCTACCTAGTGTCTGGCCTATGAGCTGTGCCACACCTACCTAGTGTCTGGTCTATGAGCTGTGCCACACCTACCTAGTGTCTGGTCTATGAGCTGTGCCACACCTACCTAGTGTCTGGTCTATGAGCTGTGCCACACCTACCTAGTGTCTGGTCTATGAGCTGTGCCACACCTACCTAGTGTCTGGCCTATGAGCTGTGCCACACCCACCTAGTGTCTGGCCTATGAGTGCCACACCTACCTAGTGTCTGGTCTATGAGCTGTGCCACACCTACCTAGTGTCTGGTCTATGAGCTGTGCCACACCCACCTAGTGTCTGGCCTATGAGCTGTGCCACACCTACCTAGTGTCTGGTCTATGAGCTGTGCCACACCTACCTAGTGTCTGGCCTATGAGCTGTGCCACACCTACCTAGTGTCTGGTCTATGAGCTGTGCCACACCCACCTAGTGTCTGGTCTATGAGCTGTGCCACACCTACCTAGTGTCTGGTCTATGAGCTGTGCCACACCTACCTAGTGTCTGGCCTATGAGCTGTGCCACACCTACCTAGTGTCTGGCCTATGAGCTGTGCCACACCTACCTAGTGTCTGGTCTATGAGCTGTGCCACACCTACCTAGTGTCTGGTCTATGAGCTGTGCCACACCTACCTAGTGTCTGGCCTATGAGCTGTGCCACACCTACCTAGTGTCTGGTCTATGAGCTGTGCCACACCTACCTAGTGTCTGGTCTATGAGCTGTGCCACACCTACCTAGTGTCTGGTCTATGAGCTGTGCCACACCTACCTAGTGTCTGGTCTATGAGCTGTGCCACACCTACCTAGTGTCTGGCCTATGAGCTGTGCCACACCTACCTAGTGTCTGGTCTATGAGCTGTGCCACACCTACCTAGTGTCTGGCCTATGAGCTGTGCCACACCTACCTAGTGTCTGGTCTATGAGCTGTGCCACACCTACCTAGTGTCTGGTCTATGAGCTGTGCCACACCTACCTAGTGTCTGGTCTATGAGCTGTGCCACACCTACCTAGTGTCTGGTCTATGAGCTGTGCCACACCTACCTAGTGTCTGGTCTATGAGCTGTGCCACACCTACCTAGTGTCTGGTCTATGAGCTGTGCCACACCTACCTAGTGTCTGGTCTATGAGCTGTGCCACACCTACCTAGTGTCTGGCCTATGAGCTGTGCCACACCTACCTAGTGTCTGGTCTATGAGCTGTGCCACACCTACCTAGTGTCTGGTCTATGAGCTGTGCCACACCTACCTAGTGTCTGGCCTATGAGCTGTGCCACACCTACCTAGTGTCTGGTCTATGAGCTGTGCCACACCCACCTAGTGTCTGGCCTATGAGCTGTGCCACACCTACCTAGTGTCTGGTCTATGAGCTGTGCCACACCTACCTAGTGTCTGGCCTATGAGCTGTGCCACACCTACCTAGTGTCTGGTCTATGAGCTGTGCCACACCTACCTAGTGTCTGGCCTATGAGCTGTGCCACACCTACCTAGTGTCTGGTCTATGAGCTGTGCCACACCTACCTAGTGTCTGGTCTATGAGCTGTGCCACACCTACCTAGTGTCTGGTCTATGAGCTGTGCCACACCTACCTAGTGTCTGGCCTATGAGCTGTGCCACACCTACCTAGTGTCTGGCCTATGAGCTGTGCCACACCTACCTAGTGTCTGGTCTATGAGCTGTGCCACACCTACCTAGTGTCTGGTCTATGAGCTGTGCCACACCTACCTAGTGTCTGGCCTATGAGCTGTGCCACACCTACCTAGTGTCTGGTCTATGAGCTGTGCCACACCTACCTAGTGTCTGGTCTATGAGCTGTGCCACACCCACCTAGTGTCTGGTCTATGAGCTGTGCCACACCTACCTAGCGTCTGGTCTATGAGCTGTGCCACACCTACCTAGTGTCTGGCCTATGAGCTGTGCCACACCTACCTAGTGTCTGGTCTATGAGCTGTGCCACACCTACCTAGTGTCTGGTCTATGAGCTGTGCCACACCTACCTAGTGTCTGGTCTATGAGCTGTGCCACACCTACCTAGTGTCTGGTCTATGAGCTGTGCCACACCTACCTAGTGTCTGGTCTATGAGCTGTGCCACACCTACCTAGTGTCTGGTCTATGAGTGCCACACCTACCTAGTGTCTGGTCTATGAGCTGTGCCACACCTACCTAGTGTCTGGTCTACGAGCTGTGCCCCATGCTATAGAGGACAATCTCTGCTCCTCTTGCTATTTATTACTTGGACATGTCTTCACAAAAGGATGGGAGGAGTTTATTTCTTAAACACGCACTAACGTAAGGTAGTGTTTGTGCATCCCTGGACACACCTCATTTGTGAGCACCAGTCTCACCGCTGCTCTTGCATCACTCAGCTGACAATGCTGGCCGTGAGTCTGACATGGAATGCTCCAACCTTTCAGCTTCCAAGAAGAAGTGCTGGCCACCATGTTGTAAACAATGGCCAATTCTGCTTGCTTGTTCTCTCTCTCTCCTATGGGGGAGGAGTAACGACATTGCAAATGTCTGAAAACAAGATAGTCTGCCTTGCGTGACCAGCCAAGTGATCTTGATTCCTTTATCTTGAGTTTGTAATCAAGGTTTGGGGGCGGAGGGGGGGGATTAATCTGGAGATTTTCTTTGGGGGGGGGGGGGGGGGGGGGGAGGACATGGGGAATACGTTAAGTGTCACATGTTCTTAAGCAACTTCGTAGATTAAAAAAAAATTTTTTTTAAAGTGAGTGGGTGAAACCATGTTCTCTTTAGGAAGAAAGAAACAAACCTAGTCTCCCCACCCACCACCAGATAAAACACTGACTAGGCTAGTTAGAAAGTCTGCAAGAAATACCTTTAACCATCCATGGTCCTGGTTGAGGTGAGAAGCATGTAGGATGGCATAGACTTACATAGCAACACTGATGCCATGTAATGGTCGGAATGTGGAGGGGATTCTGAGATTTGTGGCGAATGCATGATGTGGCTTGAGAGCGTGAAGGGACTTGTGTGTGTGTGTGTGAGTGAGTGTTCTCACTGTGAGTGTGTGAGTGTGGGTGTATATAACTGTAGTGTGCATGGTGTGTCAAGCAACTTGCATATTGACTTGTTGTGTTGCTGCATAGATTGTCCTTCATTCTATATATCGCCCACCCACAGCACCTGCAGTCGTCAGGGCCGCTGAAGCACAAGTTGACTTGCTCGTTGAAGAAGCTTCAGCAAGAGGCGGAGATCATTTCTGAGCTGCTCAACATTGCGGCAGAACCTGGCGCATCTCCAGACGTCGACCAAAGTGAGTGACCCCCCCCCCCCCCCGAACCACAACTACCCCTGCTAGTTTATTCTCCTTCATGATTTCATAATGGAACGAGTTGTTCCTGAAATATATTGACCATAAGTCGATTTTGCATAGCACTCCATTTGCGTCTGCCTGCTATTCCATTCCACTCTGTTCCATTCCAGTGCTACCCGAGCTTGCAGCCGATGACCAACTGATGGATTTCTGGAAGCATCTGACCGGCAAAAATGATGTACGTTTGTGTGTGTGTGTGAATATTAAATATTATTCTAGTAATCTTGGGCGGGCATGTGGGGCTCTTTAGATAGTAATAGTAGCATGTCTAGGAGTGTGGTGGCACTGACTACATTGGCTTGACCCTTGACCCCTGTACATATTACAAAATAGCCCAAAAGAAACAGACCCAGCCCACAACTCGCGGCCAAAACTCTCATCGACAGCTTCCTAGCTGCCTAAATAGGACTCCTCCCCCTGTTAAGACTCCAACTTGCCTTGAATCCTTTACTAAGGTAGTAAACTATCGGACCCCCAAAAAGCCTCAGAGAGTGCGGGGAAAAGAAGAAGAAAACTTGAAATTTCACGTTCGAGAATCTATTTGTTTCCATCTCGTTTTCCCGCTTGCACAACTCGAATGCAATAGGTCCATTCATAGGAACGTTAGTACCGCAGGACTCCAGATGTTCCAATGCGTGTTCACAATGAGTCTGTTTCCCAGTCCATTCATAGGAACGTTAGTACCGCAGGACTCCAGATGTTCCAATGCGTGTTCACAATGAGTCTGTTTCCCAGGTCCCTTCATAGGAACGTTAGTACCGCAGGACTCCAGATGTTCCAATGCGTGTTCACAATGAGTCTGTTTCCCAGTCGCGGAGTCAAGTGGCTGTGGAGCGAATAGGAATCATATTTCAGGTGCTGGAAGTGTTTCTCCTCAGGTGTTGTTGAAAAAGAGTGACTGTTGGTTGAGGTCTTCACTATCCTCTCACTGTATCAGTTCCAACCTTCTCCCAGAATGTCAACGGAGTTGGTTCCAAACCTTCTCCCAGAATGTCAATGCAGTTGGTTCCAAACCTTCTCCCAGAATGTCAATGCAGTTGGTTCCAAACCTTCTCCTAGAATGTCAATAAAGTTGGTTCCAAATCTTCTCCCAGAATGTAATGTCGATGCAGTTGGTTCTAAACCTTCTCCCAGAATGTCAATGCAGTTGGTTTGGAATCGAACCATCAATATTCACGGTAGATATACATACATACATACGGCAAGAACATCTCAACATGGAACCTCAGAACCAGACTGAGCAAAGAATTCCATGACAGGTGTTAGGATCCAACATCTGTACACTCACCTTCAGAATTTGCCTTTCGGTATTTAAGTTTCACAGTTACCCTCCCATGAATACCATTAGCTTCATATGAATACCGTTAGCTTTGTAGTTGGGGGAAATGCTAGTACATTCATCCGAGGACTCGTTAAGAAGTTCTCTGATACTTCCTCCTCAGAAAGCTTGAACGTATTCCTCTCTATCTCTTCAAGCAATGTGGTGACATCAGGAAGACAATGTAGGCTTCAAGGATCTCTGATGATAATCGCATGATAATCGCATCAGTGCCACCAGCACATTATGCTAAGAGATTTTATGTTTGGTGGGATATGCTCAAGCTTGTTCATGAAGTAGTGGGAAGTACTTGGGCCAATGTACCAGCATTTCCCCTATTCAAAGCTTGGTATTCATATGCTGAAGATTGGATGGGAGGGCAATGTTGAAGATGAGGGAACAATGTAAGTCTCTTGTCTAGGATGTTGACCTGTATTAATCTGCTTGCATCTGTGGCCACAGAACTAATTGCTACAAGGACAGATTTGCACCGGACCACTCAAAGCATGCACTCTCTTTTATATGCTCCTATGAACTGGCAGCTGCTTCACAAACAGCAGCTTCAAACTGTTGGCCAGTATTTGATGCCTGCAAGTACCTTTGTTCTTCATTACCCCTCTATATTTGTGTTCTTCAGTACCCCCTATATTTGCGTTCTTCTACACTTGTGTTCTTCAGTACCCCCCTATATTTGTGTTCTTCAGTACCCCCCACCCTATATTTGTGTTCTTCAGTAGCCCCCTATATTTGTGTTCTTCAGTACCCCCTATATTTGTGTTCTTCAGTACCCCCCTATATTTGTGTTCTTCAGTACCCCCTATATTTGTGTCCATTGCCACTCCTGGCAGACATTTTTCTTCCTCTTATCTTCAATGGCTCGATGGGTTGTGATGGCCTCAGTTGCGTCATGGGAAAGTCCAACTTCACACCATAAGCTATGGAAGCCTGAATGACAAGCAAAGCAGAGTTAAGCTTTATAAAAGGTCCTCAGTAATGTCTCCTTGGCGATGTGGTGGAGGTGCAGGAAGACTCAGATCAACAAGCCTATGTCTTGCCAAACCAACTATACCTTAGAGTCTGCTCCTGAGATTTCTAAGACCTGGTACGCCACAAGCTCCTTTCCCTCCTTCCTCGGAAAATTCCTTTGGTCTTTGATGGTTCTTGTGGTACCTGACCAAGCATTGCATCTCTCCATCCTTCACCACACACACACACACACCACACACACACACACACACACACACACACACACACACACACACACTGACAACTGTCAATGGTGGATTAGTTTTGATCCCAGACTTTTTAATTCTTGTAAACCATGGGTAGTGCCTCATACTCCTACAGCCATCTATAGTGACGTGATCTGTCCTGGATTGGTGGAGGCTGACTAGAGTAGCAAATTAAGTATACGTGGATTGGCATGAAGAATCTTCTAAGCCACTGCTTTGCTCGAGAGGCTCTGAAACTGCGAGGGTTTAATATAATATACATACCCAGTTTTTGACACCCACAGGTGCGAGTCTCCTCTGAAGCAGTGGCAGTCCAAGCCATCAAATTGACACATTCTCAGCAGCACACCATGATTGGTGCCCTGCAGCAGACTGCTTGTCTGTTCAGATGATGGTAGTTCCACTATGGATACTCTATAGGGATTGTGAAGCTAGGCAGCTTTTTTTTTTTGCTCTCCCAGAAGGGGGGTTCGCCCTCCTTACGGGTGTAGGAGTGATAATGATCAGACAGGCATCGTATGAGTGGCTCATCCCACTGTGCACTGGGTCTCCTAGTGTAGTCCTCGACACAATAATACCCTTGCCAGTTCACACGGGAAGTTTCATTGAGTACAAGTCTCCTGGTAAATGGCCTCGACCTCATATCTTGCCATTGCACACCAGATAGTATTGCTCGGAACTCACAGAAACCAATTGGCAGTGGCTCGTGCACACATGTCTTCAACTTAGCACCCCCACAATAGGCTGTACTGAACATACCACCTATACACATTCTTGGCTGCTGCTCTACAAACATTCATTGCACTGAACATACCACCTATACACATTCCTGGCTGCTGCTCTACAAATATTCATTGCACTGAACATACCACCTATACACATTCCTGTCTACTGCTCTACAAATATTCATTGCACTGAACATACCACCTATACACATTCCTGTCTGCTCACAAATATTCATTGCACTGAACATACCACCTATACACATTCCTGTCTACTGCTCTACAAATATTCATTGCACTGAACATACCACCTATACACATTCCTGTCTGCTCACAAATATTCATTGCACTGAACATACCACCTATACACATTCTCCTGGCTGTTGCTCTACAAATATTCATTGCACTGAACATACCACCTATACACATTCCTGTCTACTACTCTACAAATATTCATTGCACTGAACATACCACCTATACACATTCCTGTCTGCTCACAAATATTCATTGCACTGAACATACCACCTATACACATTCCTGACTGCTCTACAAATATTCATTGCACTGAACATACCACCTATACACATTCCTGTCTGCTGCTCTACAAATATTCATTGCACTGAACATACCACCTATACACATTCCTGACTGCTGTTCCACAAGTATTCATTGCACTGAACATACCACCTATACACATTCCTGACTGCTCTACAAATATTCATTGTACTGAACATACCACCTATACACATTCCTGGCTGCTGCTCTACAAATATTCATTGCACTGAACATACCACCTATACACATTCCTGACTGCTCTACAAATATTCATTGTGCTGAACATACCACCTATACACATTCCTGGCTGCTGCTCTACAAATATTCATTGCACTGAACATACCACCTATACACATTCCTGTCTGCTCACAAATATTCATTGTACTGAACATACCACCTATACACATTCTCCTGGCTGTTGCTCTACAAATATTCATTGCACTGAACATACCACCTATACACATTCCTGTCTGCTACTCTACAAATATTCATTGTACTGAACATACCACCTATACACATTCCTGTCTGCTCACAAATACTTCATTGTACTGAACATACCACCTATACACATTCCTGTCATCTGCTCTACAAATATTCATTGCACTGAACTACCACCTATACACATTCCTATCTGCTACTCTACAAATATTCATTGTACTGAACATACCACCTAGATACACATTCCTGTCTGCTCACAAATATTCATTGCACTGAACATACCACCTATACACATTCCTGTCAGCTGCTCTACAAATATTCATTGCACTGAACATACCACCTCTACGCATTCCTGTCTGCTCACAAATATTCATTGTACTGAACATACCACCTATACACATTCCTGTCTGCTCACAAATATTCATTGCACTGAACATACCACCTATACGCATTCCTGTCTGCTCACAAATATTCATTGTACTGAACATACCACCTATACACATTCCTGTCTGCTCACAAATATTCATTGTACTGAACATACCACCTATACACATTCCTGTCTGCTGCTCTACAAATCCTTCATTGTTGTAGCTGTTCTTTCCGCTGGTGTTGCCTTATGTGAGTACAAGACGTGCACTGACAAACTGCACTGACAACCAGGTCATGTTGGGTGTCTTCCTCAACCAATAAAATGGAGGCCATTGATAGAATGCTGCAGAAGAAGGACTTTTCATTGCTGGCAGGGAGGCCAATGAAGATGTCCCACCCCTTGCAAAATAATGCTGTTCTACTGCCTTCTTTCTGGGCCATAACTTCTTATCCAATCTTCCTCATGGCTGGCTGCTCTACTGCCTTCTTCCTGGGCCATAACTTCAAGCTCCCTCCTCCCTTACTCCTTCACTATCACTATGGAATAAAGTGTTATGGTTACTTTTAACAAGGTTATTAAACTAAGTTGAGGATGCACTTAGCTGATTTTACTGCTAATCCCCTGCAGTTTAATAGCTGAAGAATTTTTTTTATTTGTTGCAGATGATTTGTAGAAGACATGGCTACATATGACTGTTAATGGCTGCAGAAGACTGTTAGTGGTGCAAGAGGCAGTTAATGGCTGCAGAAGACTGTTAGTGGTGCAGGAGGCAGTTAATGGCTGCAGAAGACTGTTAGTGGTGCAGGAGGCAGTTAATGGCTGCAGAAGACTGTTAGTGGTGCAGGAGGCAGTTAATGGCTGCAGAAGACTGTTAGTGGTGCAGGAGGCAGTTAATGGCTGCAGAAGACTGTTAGTGGTGCAGGAGGCAGTTAATGGCTGCAGAAGACTGTTAGTGGTGCAGGAGGCAGTTAATGGCTGCAGAAGACTGTTAGTGGGTGCAAGAGGCAGTTAATGGCTGCAGAAGACTGTTAGTGGTGCAGGAGGCAGTTAATGGCTGCAGAAGACTGTTAGTGGTGCAGGAGGCAGTTAATGGCTGCAGAAGACTGTTAGTGGTGCAGGAGGCAGTTAATGGCTGCAGAAGACTGTTAGTGGTGCAGGAGGCAGTTAATGGCTGCAGAAGACTGTTAGTGGTGCAGGAGGCAGTTAATGGCTGCAGAAGACTGTTAGTGGTGCAGGAGGCAGTTAATGGCTGCAGAAGACTGTTAGTGGTGCAGGAGGCAGTTAATGGCTGCAGAAGACTGTTAGTGGTGCAGGAGGCAGTTAATGGCTGCAGAAGACTGTTAGTGGTGCAGGAGGCAGTTAATGGCTGCAGAAGACTGTTAGTGGTGCAGGAGGCAGTTAATGGCTGCAGAAGACTGTTAGTGGGTGCAAGAGGCAGTTAATGGCTGCAGAAGACTGTTAGTGGTGCAGGAGGCAGTTAATGGCTGCAGAAGACTGTTAGTGGTGCAGGAGGCAGTTAATGGCTGCAGAAGACTGTTAGTGGTGCAGGAGGCAGTTAATGGCTGCAGAAGACTGTTAGTGGTGCAGGAGGCAGTTAATGGCTGCAGAAGACTGTTAGTGGTGCAGGAGGCAGTTAATGGCTGCAGAAGACTGGTAATAATGCAGAACGCAATTGCAAAAGGCTGTAGTCAGAAGACTGGTAATAATGCAGAAAGCAATTAATTAATGGTGCAAAAGGCAGCTAATGAATTGTTAATGATGCAGAAGACTGTTAATGGTGCACAAAGCAGTTAATTACTGCAGAAGGCTGTTAATGGTGCAGAAAGCAGTTAATTACTGCAGAAGGCTGTTAATGGTGCAGAAAGCAATTAATTACTGCAGAAGGCTGTTAATGGCACAGAAGGATGTTAATGGATACACAATTAATCCATTAAACTCCATAAGCGCCATATTAAATTAAATTGAAGAACTTCTATATACTCCCATTTTCCATATGCACATGCCCAATAGACAGACTGCTTTATTGATTTAAAACAGTTCAGGTTGGACAAGGAGAGCAAGCAAAAAAAAAGTGATTTTTTTTAAATGCTTGACAATGGCAACTGCCTTCCTGGCTTTTGCTAGTGTTTCTGGAAGTTCCTCTTTGGTGCAAAGCTGCACAGGCACCTGTGCTTATCTGAATTCCAGCAAGGAGGCACTCCTGGATGGATTTGTTTGCTGTATGCTTTGTTGTTATGGAGACATAGCGCTGCATAGCTTATGTTTGCTTACTTCAACATCTCATACCAAACTACAGCATAGTGTACTTCCAGTTATAGCTTAAAATACAACGACTACAAATTCCTGATGAAGGCTAGAGCATCTAGTAGAAACATCGAAACATCGAGAGAGTATAATTTCAAATTGGTTATTGAGAAGGTTCTTAGTCAGTGTTAATCGGTTATGGCTGAAAATGGCTGCAGAAAGTGTTAATTGGCTGCAGGATTTAATGGCTGCAGAAATTTAATGGCTGCAGAAGACCTAGTGGCCTCACAAAGTTTTGACTGGATGCAGAATGGCAGCACTTACTGGCTGCAGAAGACTTAATGGCTGCAGAAAATGTTAATTGGCTGTAGAAGATTGTTAATGCTGTAGCACTTATGCTGCAGAAGCCTGTAGGGCTTAAATGGCTGCAGAAGCCTGTTAATGGTTGTAGAAACTATTAATTGGCTGTAGGGCTTAATGGCTGCAGAAGCCTGTAATGGCTCAATGTCTGCAGAAGCCTTTAATGGTTGCAGAAACTGTTAATTTGCTCAGAAGACTGTTATTGATTGTAGAAACTGTTAATTGGCTGCAGGCTCAATGGCTGCAGGCTCAATGTTTGCAGAAGCCTGCTAATGGCTTTGGAAACTGTTAATTGACTACATAAACTGGTAATCCTATATATTTACCACTAATATCTAACAAACACACATTCAAGGTTGCTCGGGCCATGCGTGGGTGTGTTATTGTTGGTACTGAGGTTGTCTGTCTTTGATACTGAACTGAACTTGGCCACACCCTGACTCAGCAGGTGTAGGACACAGACTAGAATGAGGGATGAATGGGAGGAAATGTTCTACCATGAAGGTTTCTACGATCTATCAAACCTCTATTCTAAAAACTCCTAAAGCTTTCTAACCAGTGGGCTATCTTTTCTCAAAAATAATTGTAGCTATTTTTTTGCAATGCTTAGCAATCCTACAGAAGGGAACTGTGGTAGCTATCTCCAGTGGCACAGTACTGATGTGTGCCATCTTCTCAAGACTCGGATCTTTCTGTAAGATTTTTCGCCTTACTAGCATAGAAATGAAACCAAAAAGGAGAGGGGAGTTTTGAGTGAGTGAGTTTGCATGAGATTGAAACTGCATGTTCAACTCCACTCTTCACAAACACTTTAGCCTCTTATTAATTAATAATTGTGTCGCTGTAAACACAGAAGTTTGCAAGTTGAATATTTGCACGGAATGTTTTGCAAGACTTGGGACTACATGTACTTTTTTTTTAGCACTCCCGAGCTACTTGATGATATTTTAGCACTCCAGAGCTACTTGATGATATGTTAGCACTCTAGAGCTACTTGATGATATTTTAGCACTCCAGAGCTACTTGATGATATTTTAGCTACTTGATGATATTTTAGCACTCCAGAGCTACTTGATGATATTTTAGCACTCCAGAGCTACTTGCTGATATTTTAGCACTCCAGAGCTACTTGATATTTTAGCACTCCAGAGCTACTTGATGATATTTTCGCATTCTAGAGCTACTTGATGATATTTTAGCACTCCGGAGCTACTTGATGATATTTTAGCACTCTAGAGCTACTTGATAATATTTTAGCACTCTAGAGCTACTTGATGATATTTTAGCACTCTAGAGCTACTTGATAATATTTTAGCACTCCGGAGCTACTTGATGATATTTTAGCACTCTAGAGCTACTTGATGATATTTTAGCATTCCAGAGCTACTTGATGATATTTTAGCCAGCTACTTGATAATATTTTAGCACTCTAGAGCTACTTGATGATATTTTAGCACTCTAGAGCTACTTGATAATATTTTAGCACTCCAGAGCTACTTGATGATATTTTAATTATTTAGCTACTTGATGATATTTTAGCTACTTGATGATATGTTAGCACTCTAGAGCTACTTGATGATATTTTAGCACTCCAGAGCTACTTGATGATATTTTAGCTACTTGATGATATTTTAGCACTCCAGAGCTACTTGATGATATTTTAGCACTCCAGAGCTACTTGATGATATTTTAGCACTCCAGAGCTACTTGATGATATTTTAGCACTCCGGAGCTACTTGATGTTATTTTAGCACTCTAGAGCTACTTGATGATATTTTAGCACTCCAGAGCTACTTGATATTTTAGCACTCCAGAGCTACTTGATGATATTTTCACACTCTAGAGCTACTTGATGATATTTTAGCACTCCGGAGCTACTTGATGATATTTTAGCACTCTAGAGCTACTTGATAATATTTTAGCACTCTAGAGCTACTTGATGATATTTTAGCACTCTAGAGCTACTTGATGATATTTTAGCATTCCAGAGCTACTTGATGATATTTTAGCACTCTAGAGCTACTTGATAATATTTTAGCACTCTAGAGCTACTTGATAATATTTTAGCACTCTAGAGCTACTTGATGATATTTTAGCACTCTAGAGCTACTTGATAATATTTTAGCACTCCAGAGCTACTTGATGATATTTTAATTATTTAGCTACTTGATGATATTTTAATTATTTAGCACTCCAGAGTTGTAATGATAATTAGCACTCCAATGCTGTGATGGTATTTTTTTAATTATTTAGCACTCTAGTGATGTGATATTAATTAGCACTCCAAAGCTATGTGATGGTATTTTAATTAATTAATACTCGAGAGCTAGGTGATAGTATTTCAATGTTTTTCAATTAACTATCCATGGCTCAAGCAGCTTAGTCAGGAGGCTGTGGTATTTTATTTATTTAGCACTCCAGAGCTGTGATGATAATTAGCACTCCAGAGCTATGTATTTGATGACATGCTGATCTCTCTCTCTCTATCCATCTCCTCTCTCTGTCTGCAGATTTTGTCTGTCAGCTACGAGCAGTTCGCTGTTGGTCTAGATGAGCACTATGGACACAGCTTATGGGATGAGTTTCCAGAGATGGCCAACAAAGGTAAGTTTCTGTACTCCTACCCTTACTCATCTCATATGCAGTGCGAAGAAGAGTGTATGTAACCTTAGTCTACCTGCCAAGCCTCCATGGGCGCTAAACACCCACCTTCAAAATCAGCCAAAGTGGGAATAATGCCACTTGACCCATGGGTGGACGCACTAAGTTAGAAATAAGCTGTAGGCATGGGGAGGGGGGGAAGGGGAGGGGGAGGGGGGGATGTGAGCGAGCCGAAGAATATCTGCCCTCCGCAGCTGTTGTCATGGTTGGGCGCTATTAGGCCTTAATTAACTGGATGTCCATCTGCTGAAGAAAGCAACACAGGCAGTTATAATACTTAGGAGCCACTCTGAATACCTTTGCTTTTGAGAAAGGTGGCTCCTGGATAGGTCTCTCTGCTGTAAGCTCAACATCCCCCTCGTATAATACCAGAACTGCAGCTAAAGAGATTGTTCCAAAAGAGTTATTAAATTTAGAATGGAACTTAGAGGGTTACTGTCTTGACTGTGATGATGACCTGGATAGCTGGCATCCATTCCTTGCTGAGGCTAGGCTGGTGATGACCTGGATAGCTGGCATCCATTCCTTGCTGAGGCTAGAGGGGTGGGTGATGACCTGGATAGCTGGCATCCATTCCTTGCTGAGGCTAGAGGGGTGGGTGATGACCTGGATAGCTGGCATCCATTCCTTGCTGAGGCTAGGGTGGTGAGTGTTGACCTGGATAGCTGGCATCCATTCCTTGCTGAGGCTAGGCTGGTGAGTGTTGATCTGGATAGCTGGCACCCATTCCTTGCTGAGGCTAGGCTGGTGAGTGTTGACCTGGATAGCTGGCATCCATTCCTTGCTGAGGCTAGGGTGGTGAGTGTTGACCTGGATAGCTGGCATCCATTCCTTGCTGAGGCTAGGCTGGTGAGTGTTGATCTGGATAGCTGGCACCCATTCCTTACTGAGGCTAGGCTGGTGAGTGTTGACCTGGATAACTGGCACCCATTCCTTGCTGAGGCTAGGCTGGTGAGTGTTGACCTGGATAGCTGGCATCCATTCCTTGCTGAGGCTAGGGTGGTGAGTGTTGACCTGGATAGCTGGCATCCATTCCTTGCTGAGGCTAGGCTGGTGAGTGTTAATCTGGATAACTGGCACCCATTCCTTGCTGAGGCTAGGCTGGTGAGTGTTGATCTGGATAGCTGGCACCCATTCCTTGCTGAGGCTAGGCTGGTGAGTGTTGATCTGGATAACTGGCACCAATTCCTTGCTGAGGCTAGGCTGGTGAGTGTTGACCTGGATAGCTGGCATCCATTCCTTGCTGAGGCTAGGGTGGTGAGTGTTGACCTGGATAGCTGGCATCCATTCCTTGCTGAGGCTAGGCTGGTGAGTGTTGATCTGGATAGCTGGCACCCATTCCTTACTGAGGCTAGGCTGGTGAGTGTTGACCTGGATAACTGGCACCCATTCCTTGCTGAGGCTAGGCTGGTGAGTGTTGACCTGGATAGCTAGCATCCATTCCTTGCTGAGGCTAGGGTGGTGAGTGTTGACCTGGATAGCTGGCATCCATTCCTTGCTGAGGCTAGGCTGGTGAGTGTTGACCTGGATAGCTGGCATCCATTCCTTGCTGAGGCTAGGCTGGTGAGTGTTGACCTGGATAGCTCATTCCTGAGGCTGGGGTGGTGGGATCTTGGCTAGTGGTGGGCACTGGCATCCTAGACATTATGTACAAGGTATAATGGTGTGACTAATCAAAGAACAAAATGCAAACAACAAACACTTAATTAAGTGACCCTTCACTTATTAATACATTATTGACCTAATAGGTAAAGGGTCTCTTGTAAATGTTTGTTGTCCACATTAATTGCATTTCTTTTTGACGAGTATATTTTTGAGAGAGTAAAAATTCAAGTTGACCTTCTCAATAGTCATTGTAATTTGCTATGTCAATTGAGAGTTTGTTGAGAGTATATTTTTTTCTCAACTTTTTTTATTTTTTATAGTCTAGCAACACTTACAACAAGTGACTCAGCATAGCACCATAACTAACCAATCATAGCTGTTCGTGGCTGTTCGTGACTGGAGCAATGTAGATAGAATTTGAGTCGCAGATAGGATTAGATAGAATTATGTGTTGTGACAGATTGTGCTATGAGTGTATTACTTATCTCTGATGGGAAAGGGATGCTTGAAAGTGGATAATCACAGTTTGGGAGATTCTTCAGGGGCAAGTGAACTCTGTTCAGTTGTTACAAGTAAGAGCACACAGCACTGTGGTCTCTATCTTGTTATACAGTGGAACCTCTGAATAATGGACGCATTGGGACGAGGACTTTTGTCCATTATTCGGAGGTGTCCCTTATTCAGAGGTTTTTCTCCATTAATCTCATTTTATCATTATAATAGGTGGAGAATGTGGATTGTTTATTCATTCATCAAGTTCATTCATCAAAGATATCACATGCATATATTATATATGTATACATAATAATTATAAGATACTAATAGTATTATATGAACATTGTTAATTGTAGACGTAAATTTATGCAGTTATTCAGTGTGAAGGGCAGGGATGAATGTAGAGTACTTTGTCTGGCATTAACTGAATGTAGACAAGCTACTTGATCAATTAGAGAACTGGTACTCAAGGCTTCGGTAAAACATGCACGGCTTTCCAAAAAGTTTTTTCCCTCTAATGATTGTATAGCTTCTTCATAGTTTCTCAACTTGGGGGGAGGTGGTAGTAGGTCTAGATCTTCTCTCTGTAAGTGCTTCCTCACATTCAACATTGGATGACTGTTCAGAAAGGCTTGCTAAGAAGCTTTCTTCCCAGGTATCATCATCAAACTCAGTACATACAGGAAGATTGCTGTCTCCGTTGACATACTCATCAGGTGAACAACTACCCTTGTCTTTGAAATGAGTGCACCTAGTACAAATTCTGCATCAATGTCTTGAAAAGGATCTTCTTCATTTAAGCTGGTCACACCCAACTCACTATTAAGAACACCACCACTTCTGAAGCGCTTTCTGGTTTTACTTCACTCCATGCCTGAGATGTCCACCTGATTGCAGTTAGTACATTAATAGACTTCGTTATCTCAGAAGCACAACTGCAATCATCAATCTTAGCTAACACATAGCGAAGGATCTTGAAGTTCTGGATGATCCCCAAGTCTAGTGGCTGTAATTTAGATGTTGTATTTGGTGGAAGAAAAACTATTTTTATATTACTATATTTTTCTTTTAAATTTTCTGGGTGGCAACCAGCATTATCCATTGATCTTTTTTTAATGCTCATTTTACGTTTACGGTTAAAAGAGGTCAATACTGCTTCCAAGATTTCTCCTGTCATCCAGGCTTTTCTCTGGTGATAATACTTGACTGGTGGACTATTTTTATCCATACCTCGAAAACACCTGATTGCCAGATTACAATAGGAGTCTCCTTATCACCAGCTCCATTCACTATGAAAGTCACTGTGACCCTCTGCTTACACTTCTTCCCACCCTTGCACTTTTTCCCCTTCTGAGCAAATCCTTGCTCTGGAAGAGCCCTCCAAAAGCATCCTGTTTCAACTAGGTAATAGATATCTTCCTTTGCATATCCCCTCAAAATCTCAGGCAATCTCTCCTTCCATGACCAACAGTATCCCCTTGTACATCACCTGATTCTCCACACACAGTCACTCTTCTAATGTTATATCGCTTCTTCCACTTTTCCAACCATCCATTGCTTCCCTTAAACTCCTTGTCCAGGATTACAGCAATTTCCTTGGCTTTTTCAGTAAGCTGGGGCCCACAGAGGTAAATGTTCTTTGAGCATGCCAGCAGGTACCATTGGTATAAAGCGTCATTAATCTCCGAGTATTCGGACACACGAGATCTCTTGTTTGTACGAGACAAAGAGCTTGAAGCATTAGATTCATACAAGGTACCTTGTTTTTCAAAATGTCTGAAATTTAGGTCTTTCCACAGCCGAAGAGTTCACCAAGTGAACGTACAGTAACACCAGCATTCTTCTCAGCTTCCTTGATAACTTCAATCTTTTTCTGTAAAGAGAGATGATATTTACGCTAGCTCGAAGAAGCCATGACTCGAATGAAGCAACAGCATGTGTTCGATAGATGGGCATAGCCTTGACGCAGTTCATGTGGCTGGCACGCGAGATCGCTTCCAAGCCTGTAGTCAGTAGTGCTTTGAGTGTGACAGAGATTCAGTCCTATATCAGAGGACACCATGTGTACAAAGAAGTGTGGACACCTCACATTGGGGAAGTTCTGCCACTCAAATGGGAGCCAGATAATGCCGAGGACCAGTCTGCTGTGGACGTAATCAAAGACGGCAAAGTTGTAGGTCATATTGCGTACAACATTGCCTCTACAATCTCACAGTTCCTGAGGAGAGACTGCAATAAAGCATTTGTTGAGGTCACAGGGGACAGAGTCAACAGAGGAGCGGGATATGGAGTTGAAGTTCAGCTACCTACCGTTTGTATGGGCCACAGCCTTACGCTAACAGAATAAGAGATATAGCAGCATCTCTCCAAGCAAGAGGCCTACTTTAGACTACCATACTGCATTTCACAAGATGTTTCATGCATAAAATTTATTATTATTATAATTATTAATTGGCATGCGCACGTGATCAGTACTGGCCCCACCCACTGTCCGTTAGGAGGTTTATTTCTACAATGATGAGCTTTGGGTGCACTAAGAGCTGTCCGTTAGCCGGAATTGAGAGGTGTCCGTTATAGGGAGGGTGACTGAGTACTATTTCAATGGTAAAGCCAATTAGTGTGTGTGCTCCTGTCCATTATAAGGTAGGTGTCCGCTATAGGGCATGTCCGTTAGTAGAGGTTCCACTGTATATTGAAACCCACACAGGATGGTCCCAACTTTTGCCTCGCTGGCAGGCTTTTAAGTGACAAGATGTAAATTGCCTCTGGAGGGTTGAGAGGCCTAATGGACTTGTCTGCTAAAGTGCCAGTAATAAAATGCCATAAAGACTCCAACATAAGTGTTTTAATTTGTTGCTGTTGTTGTTGTTACATGCAGTGATTATATGACAAATTAAAAAAACATGCATTTTCTATTTCATTCCAGTACTGACGGAGCTGATTCTTCAGATTCTAGATCTGGAGGCTGAGGATTGGGAACTGGAAGACGGTCAGATGGTGGTCACCATCTTCCAATACAGTTCCTTCTTCCTGGAGCAGGGCAGGTGAGCAGTGAACCTTGAATTTAATCTATCCTTAGTCCTGACACATGACGTAAGGTTATTACAAGACTGGAATATTATTATTACATGATTGGAGTATTATTATTACATGATTGGAGTATGATTGATTGGAGTATTATTATCACATGATTGGAGTATTATTATCACATGATTGATTGGATCACATGATTGATTGGAGTATTATTATCACATGATTGGAATATTATTAGTGCAGGATTAGATTGATTGGATCACATGATTGATTGGAGTATTATTATCACATGATTGGAATATTATTAGTGCAGGATTACATGATTGGAGTATTATCACATGATTGGAGTATTATTATTACATGATTGGAGTATTATTATTACATGATTGGAGTATTATTATTACATGATTGGAGTATTATTATCACATGATTGATTGGAGTATTATTATTACATGATTGGAGTATTATTATCACAATTGATTGGAATATTATTATCACATGATTGGAGTATTATTATCACATGATTGATTGGAGTAATTGGAGTATTATTATAACATGATTGGAATATTATTATCACATGATTGGAGTATTATTATCACATGATTGATTGGACATGATTGATTGGAGTATTATTATCACATGATTGGAGTATTATTATCACATGATTGATTGGAGTAATTGGAGTATTATTATCACATGATTGGAATATTATTATCACATGATTGGAGTATTATTATCACATGATTGATTGGACATGATTGATTGGAGTATTATTATCACATGATTGGAGTATTATTATCACATGATTGATTGGAGTAATTGGAGTATTATTATCACATGATTGGAATATTATTATCACATGATTGGAGTATTATTATCACATGATTGATTGGAGTATTATTATCACATGATTGGAGTATTATTATCACATGATTGATTGGAGTAATTGGAGTATTATTATCACATGATTGGAGTATTATTATCACATGATTGATTGGATCACATGATTGATTGGAGTATTATTATCACGATTGGAATATTATTAGTGCAGGATTACATGATTGGAGTATTATTATCACATGATTGGAGTATTATTATTACATGATTGGAGTATTATTATTACATGATTGGAGTTATTATTACATGATTGGAGTATTATTATCACAATTGATTGGAATATTATTATCACATGATTGGAGTATTATTATCACATGATTGATTGGAGTAATTGGAGTATTATTATCACATGATTGGAATATTATTATCACATGATTGGAGTATTATTATCACATGATTGATTGGACATGATTGATTGGAGTATTATTATCACATGATTGGAGTATTATTATCACATGATTGATTGGAGTAATTGGAGTATTATTATCACATGATTGGAATATTATTATCACATGATTGGAGTATTATTATCACATGATTGATTGGAGTATTATTATCACATGATTGATTGGAGTATTATTATCACATGATTGGAGTATTATTATCACATGATTGATTGGAGTAATTGGAGTATTATTATCACATGATTGGAATATTATTATCACATGATTGGAGTATTATTATCACATGATTGATTGGAGTATTATTATCACATGATTGGAGTATTATTATCACATGATTGGAATACTATTAGTGAAGGATTGATTACTTGATTGGAGTATTATTATCACATGATTAATTGGAGTATTATTATCACATGATTGGAATATTATTATCACATGATTGGAGTATTATTATCACATGATTGGAATATTATTAGTGCAGGATTGATTACTTGATTGGAGTATTATTATCACATGATTGATTACATGATTGGAGTATTATTATCACATGATTGATTACATGATTGGAGTATTATTAGTACAGGACTTGAGTATTATTATCACACGATTGGAGTATTATTATTGTGTTTTTTTGTAGCAAAGGAATTCCAAAGTGTCTACTTGAAGTGGCTAAGGAGTGTAAGTCCACTTCTGTGCATGTAGCCCAATTGTGTGCATGTAGCCCACTACATGCATGCAACTGCATGTACAGAATGTTATACTTAAGTGTCTTGGTGGTTCATTTAGAGTGGAAAGGGTGTGGCTTGCTGTTAGCTTCTTCATATTTGTCCCTACTGTGCAGTGAAAGTGACTGAAGGACTAGAGACGGGAGAGGACCAAGTCAAGAGAAGAATAGTAAGTCTCTCAGCACACACTCACTGCATTGCCATGAAGGCATCTCCTCCATCTTTGTCCTCCAACCTCTTGTGTTCACTTCCTCCCTCTCCCCCTCCTCCCTCTCCCCCTCCTCCCTCTCCCATCCTCCCTCTCCCCCTCTCTCCCCTCCTCCCTCTCCTCTTCCTCCCTCTCCTCCCTCTCCCCCTCCTCCCTCTCCCCCTCCTCCCTCTCCCCCTCCTCCCTCTCCCCCTCCTCCCTCTCCCCCTCCTCCCTCTCCCCCTCCTCCCTCTCCCCCTCCTCCCCCTCCCCCTCCTCATCCCTCTCCCCCTCCTCCCTCTCCCCTCCTCCCTCTCCCCTCTCCTCCCTCTCCCACTTAGGCGTCCCAACTTCCCGATTATGGCTACAACAAGGGGGCATTCTTGGCAGCTGCTCATTTATTGAGTGACTCGAGTCCAGCCCTGCAACAATCTGCCCTTAGCTACGTCGGTAACTTCACGGACTCCAGTCCCTGGCACAATAAGGTAAGCAGATACTCTCTGGTTAGTAGTAGTAGTAAGTAGTAGTAGTAGTAGTAGTAGTAGTAGTAGTAGTAGTAATATGTAATAGTATTAAGTAGTATTACTAAGTAGTAGTAGTAGAACTAGTAGTAGTAGTAGTAGTAGTAGTAGTATGTATGTAATAGTAGTAGTAGTATTAAGTAGTATTACTAAGTAGTAGTAGTAGAACTAGTAGTAGTAGTAGTAGTAGTAGTAGTAGTAGTAGTAGTAGTAATATGTAATAGTATTAAGTAGTATTACTAAGTAGTAGTAGTAGAACTAGTAGTAGTAGTAGTAGTAGTAGTAGTAGTATGTAGTAGTAGTAGTATTAAGTAGTATTACTAAGTAGTAGTAGTAGAACTAGTAGTAGTAGTAGTAGTATGTAATAGTAGTAGTAAAATTATAGTAGAAGTATTAGTAGTGGAAGCTGATAATTGCTGTCTATGTAATGTTTCCTTCTGATAGGCTGTGCAGTGCTTCATTGAGCTGCTGGAACATTCGGATCAGAAAGTTCGTATAGGAGCGTGCAATGCTCTGGCCAAGTTGCAGGTAGGTCTGTGCACATTATGTAATGCATGAGACAGTCATCGCACATATTGGAGAGGGCGATAGAGACACACAAGTGACCCATAACTTCTCTCCTGTGCATCCCATTTAGCATAGACCTCTCTGAAGGTACAGGGTCAGTGCCAAGCTGAGTTGAGGGCACAGATTTTGCAAGAGGACCTGAACAATAAACATTTCCATCAACTTGAATAAAAATGTTTAAAAACTTTCACCTGCTTGTGTGTTTTGCTCATGCACTTAGATTATAATTTACACCTTACTAAAGTGCTGTTTAATAGGTGCTAAGTGGTACAAAGTGGGTCCTCCCTCCTCGCACTATTTTTGTATCTCTAGTAAAAGCCCATCAACGCTTAGCTACGACAATACTTGAATTGTGTGCAGAACTCAATTCACAAGAACAAACATGGAATAGGAATCTAACGACGACCATATTTGCTCGATTGGAAGCCACAGCTACATAACACTTCAGCCTGAAAGTGCTAATATTAAAGAGCTGCACTGAAATGAGTTCATTTATTTGGAAGGCGAGCGCAGGCACAGCATGTAAAGTAAACTGACTCGACAACGATTGACTCAGGGAGGGAGGGAGGGAGGGAGGGGTGTGTGAGTGGCAAATAAACTTTGACACAGCAAAAAGTTTACGAGAGCTAATAGCATCTCTCGCTCTAGAGCTGCTTCATATTGTTCAAGTTTATGAGAGCTAATAGCATCTCTCTCTCTAGAGCTGCTTCATATTGTTCAAGTTTACGAGAGCTAATAGCATCTCTCTCTCTAGAGCTGCTTCATATTGTTCAAGTTTACGAGAGCTAATAGCATCTCTCTCTCTAGAGCTGCTTCATATTGTTCAAGTTTATGAGAGCTAATAGCATCTCTCTCTCTAGAGCTGCTTCATATTGTTCAAGTTTATGAGAGCTAATAGCATCTCTCTCTCTAGAGCTGCTTCATATTGTTCATGTTTATGAGAACTAATAGCATCTCTCTCTCTACAGCTGCTTCATATTGTTCAAGTTTATGAGAGCTAATAGCATCTCTCTCTCTAGAGCTGCTTCATATTGTTCAAGTTTATGAGAGCTAATAGCATCTCTCTCTCTAGAGCTGCTTCATATTGTTCAAGTTTATGAGAGCTAATAGCATCTCTCTAGAGCTGCTTCATATTGTTCAAGTTTACGAGAGCTAATAGCGTCTCTCTCTCTAGAGCTGCTTCATATTGTTCAAGTTTATGAGAGCTAATGGCATCTCTCTCTCTAGAGCTGCTTCATATTGTTCAAGTTTATGAGAGCTAATAGCATCTCTCTCACTATTGCCTTCACTTGAGATGTCTAAACCAGCAGAGGGATTCGAGTCGCATCAGCTGCTGGAGTTTGGCTGTTTTCCCATATATGCATGGCTATAGACACAGCTACTCCATTTTGCTGAAAGACAATCCATTCCATTGTCTTGTTGGCCTCGATCCCTACGACACAAAAGTATTGTAAGTGGGTTCAAAGATCAATTGATTGATGAGTGAAGATCATTCGAGAACGGTTACAAGAGGCCACTATTAGAGAGTGGCCTCTTATGAAAAGTCAGATGACCCTTTACCATTTAAAATTGTACAAGCCTACATGTATCAATGTGCCATATCTTTGCTGTTGTTGATTGTACCAGTTGCCCCTACACAAAAATCTATTGACTGCACCCACGGAGGGCCAGCTACAGCCTCCTTCAAGGACTTCAGTTGCACAGGAGAACTCCACCAACCAAACAGCACACATGCAATAACTTGATTGCATCATCGACAAACCCACGCTTGTTTAAAAACATTTTTTAACTTTAACTGAATAGTCGTAGACGTGCATTGGAGCATTTGGAGTCCTTTCTGGTAGTAATGTTTTCATGGATGGACTTATTATATTGGAGCATTTGGAGTCCTTTCTGGTAGTAATGTTTTCATGGATGGACTTATTATACGTAAGTCATGCGAGCGGAGGGGGGGAGGCATAAATTTGAAGATGAATTTCAAGTCTTCCTCCATTCTTTGCATGTTTTTGTGCAGATGGTTTAGACGAGTTAGCAGCTGCAAGTATCATTCAGGTGGCCAAGAAGCTGGCACTATGGGAGTAATTAGCTGACATAATGAGCTTGGGATGTTTTTGTTTTGTAACCATGGAGACAAATAGCGATAAGAGACGCCCAAATAATTGCTCGCTAGGCTTATAAACTGAGAACTTCAGACAACGTGGGGGGGGGGGGGGGGAATTCAGTAAAATACTCTGGGCACCAGCAGGGCTTGAACCCTTGACCTCTGCTTTCCGGGAGGGTCACTTAACTGTTGTGCCACACGGGCACCCAAACGATTATAGTCCTCCCAACAGGTACTTGAACTTCTTCACAACTGCAGTAATAACCACTTCCAATAGTAATCGCAGGTGGAAGTAAATGGTAACCGTGGTTCCTATTAGAGAATATACGGTAGTTGTCTATAGCTCAAGGCAAGTTATTTAGATTGTAGTACAAGGGCTCCAATACGCTGCACAATCTCTTCCTAGATGCTGCTGGGCTGGAAGCAAAACAAAGGTACTCCGCAAGTGTTTGATGTTGCTAGGCTGGCTAGCGTATTAGCAACAGTTGCTGATAGAACCCTCAGAAGGCACCATGACTCTTGCTGTTACTTTGTCACATGACGTTAAAGAGGAATTCAGTCAGATACACATGTGCATAGTTCTTATAATTTTCAGCTCGTTTGCATGGAAGAGGGGGGGGGGGGTTGCGGGTCTTTGACCATGGCCCCCCCTCAAGTCTGTGCGCTCTCCACCAACCCTCCAATCTGGAGAAACATCATTTCCCCTATAAAATCAATGTTCTTCATACCCCCTATAAAATCAATGTTCTTCATACCCCCTATAAAATCAATGTTCTTCATACCCCCTATAAAATCAATGTTCTTCATACCCCCTATAAAATCAATGTTCTTCATACCCCTTATAAAATCAATGTTCTTCATACCACCTATAAAATCAATGTTCTTCATATCCCCCTATAAAATCAATGTTCTTCATATCCCCCTATAAAATCAATGTTCTTCATATCCCCCTATAAAATCAATGTTCTTCATATCCCCCTATAAAATCAATGTTCTTCATATCCCCCTATAAAATCAATGTTCTTCATATCCCCCTATAAAATTCTTCATGTGCATATATAGCCAAGTATGATGCTTTTTGTGCAACCGTCATGGCAACCCTGATACACACACCCTCCTCTTCCTCGCGCAGGCCGTGTCTGCTGCCTCTCAGCTCAAGTATTTGTCATCTAGGGACTTCTCACCTGTCAGAGAAGCCGCCTCTAAAGCTCTGCACTCCATGGGCATCTGTAAGACCACTTTATACTACACATACATGCTGCACTTACATGTTGTTGTATGTGCTGCACTTACATGTTGCATGTGCTGCACTTACATGTTGCATGTGTGCACTTACATATTGTTGCATGTGATGCACTGCTGCACTTACATGTTGCATGTGCTGCACTTACATGTTGCACTTACATGTTGTTGCATGTGTGCACTTACATATTGTTGCATGTACTGCACTTACATGCTGCATTTACATGTTGCATGTACTTCACTTACATGTTGTTGCATGTGTGCACTTACATATTGTTGCATGTACTGCACTTACATGCTGCATTTACATGTTGCATGTACTTCACTTACATGTTGTTGCATGTGTGTGCAGCTTTTAAAAGGAGGGACAGAACTAGTAAGGTTTAAAAGTTACCACTTTATAGTTGCATAGACTTGATATGTATCTCAAAAGATAGGTCTCTCTGTGTGCTCTCTTTTGACATTTTTCATAGGTATATGTAGCCAAGTTACTGGAGCTAAAGTGGGGATACCTCTCAAAACTCGAGTGTCTAATTTTGGAACACATTTTTCTCCAGATTACCAAGTGCTCCAGCGCTGAAATTAGCACCAGTGGCTAGAGGAAGCCATATTGACTGTTTCATTAGGTGCTAAAACTTAAGTAGGTGGTCAAGCCAGGTTGGGGGCTTGACCACGTACTAAAGTTTTAGCGCCTAATGAACAGTTGTATAGATGTAGGGCTTCCTCTAGCCAGCCACTGATGCTAATTTCAGCTCTTAGCACTTGGCAATCTGGAGAAAACCAAAATCAGGCACTCAGGTTTTGAGTAACCCCACTTTAGCTCCTGTAACTTGGGTATAATTATAGTTATGAAAAATGTTTTAGTATAAAAAGAGAGCACACAGAGAGACCTATCTTTTGAACTATATATCAAGTCCATACCATGAAGCTTGCAGAATCTATGGCACTATAAAGTGGTAACCACAAGTTTTTTTTAACGCTAGACTACTACTTAATGGTTTTGCCTCCTTTTAAGCAAGTGCAAATCTCTCTTCTCCTCTATGCATATGTATGCATATGTAGTCCGCAATGAGCCAATATTGAATCAAACACTGTGTGTGCGTGTGTGTGTGTGTGGTGTGACAGGTGACACTGAAGAGGAGAATGGAGACATATGCAGCACACACTCGCTGCTGGTCGCTACCAACGAAGGGAAAAGGTCAAAAAAACACAATAACCTGCAGAGAACACGCAGTGCAGAATTGTACTAGAAGAGAACAGATGTTGTCCGTCTGTGTACACATGCAGGCTCTCGTGTGTGTGTGGGTGCCTACCGGAACCAGTTCTCTAGCTTCTCTAGTGAAGTATATATAAGTACACTGGTCCTATAAATTACATAGAAGTTTAAATCACTAAGTACCACCCACCCACCCACCACCTCCCAACAAGCTGCTGTCTTTAATGTTTATATATATATTTATATGTATATATAATGATGGTGTGCACTGTCTATATTTATACAACAAAGGAAATAATAGCACATTTACACTTGAAACATTAGATATCCATTGTGCCCGAGCTCGGTGTGAAGGCTATATAATGCACACCTCTGTTATGAGGGTCGTATAATGCATGCCCCATTATGAAGGGCTATATAATGCACACCCCTATTATGAGGGGCTATATAATGCACACCCCTATTATGTGGGGCTATATAATGCACACCCTATTATGAGGGCTATATAATGCACACCCCTATTATGTATTATGAGGGGCTATATAATGCACACAACTATTACGAGGGGCTATATAATGCACACCACTATTATGAGGGGCTACATAATTCACACCACTATTACGAGGGGCTATATAATGCACACCCCTATTATGAGGGCTATATAATGCACACAACTATTATGAGGGGCTACATAATTCACACCACTATTACGAGGGGCTATATAATGCACACCCCTATTATGAGGGCTATATAATGCACACAACTATTATGAGGGGCTACATAATTCACACCACTATTACGAGGGCTATATAATGCACACAACTATTATGAGGGGCTACATAATTCACACCACTATTATGAGGGGCTATATAATGCACACAACTATTTTGAGGGGCATGCACGCCCCTATTAGAGATACACAACTTCCAGAACATTCCCTCCGGGGTCCAGAGCTCAACAGCACACAGGGGAAGGTAAAGATGGGAGTGTGGTCCACCCTGTCTTCAATGTGATGTGGGTGAGGTACAGATGGGCTGGTCCTTTTTATCTTCTGCACAGGCTTGCGGTGAAATGACTTTATTCTGGGATCTAGGACGGGATCTAGGATGCCTGTGGATTGTCACATGGGATCTCACTGTCCAATGCATTAGAGTCATGATGCAAATCTGATTGATATAAATCCTGTCCGCACTGCTCTCACTTTCCCCGGGTAAGATCGGATCGCGATCCTCCCAATCCACATTGGTTGGTGATCTAGGACGCCTAGTGGATTGTTGTGTGGGATCTCACTGTCCCAGTAGATTATCATGTGAAATCGTACAGGCTCTATTACACTTCTTTATCTCTCATGTCCTAGTGGGACATCAGAGAGTAGGACAGAGTGAGACGAGAGGGTGCCTGTGGTATTCTAAGGGACAATCCCACCCATCCTGGTGGGACAACAGGAGAGATGGACATGTAGGACAGGGAGACAAGATGGTACCCGTCGTACATGGACAGGGAGACAGACAGTGCTTGTGGTACACGGACAGGGAGACGGACAGTGCTTGTGGTACATGGACAGGAAGACATACAGTGCTCGTGGTACACGGACAGGGAGACGGACAGTGCTCGTGGTACACGGACAGGGAGACGGACAGTGCTTGTGGTACATGGACAGGAAGACAGACAGTGCTCGTGGTACACGGACAGGGAGACGGACAGTGCTCGTGACATGGACTTGAGTGGAGGTGATGTAGTTAATTAAATTTTTCGAAGTGCAAGAATTGTAAGTAGTTTTCGTAAAGGTAAGCTTCGAGTGACTTCACTTCTCCTGTTGACAGGATTGACCATGATACAAAAAGATGCATTTTCTTCCCTTGTTGATAATTCTTATGCTAAATTTAATGCCCACTAATAATACAAGACTTTAATGTGAAGTGTGAGACTATTGTCCACTCAGAACACACATGATCATCCTCTTCTCGACCAGTGTCTGAAATGTGTAACATGATTTCGACTGAAATCAACAGTGTAACATGATTGCAAGACCATACAACACACTTGACAAGAGGAAACTATAATTTAAACCACACCCACCAATAAATAAGCTATTAAACAGGACCTTCAAAGGTATGAAACGGTCAAATCATGGGTTGAAGGTTGATCTTTGGTCTCCCATTGCGGCCAAATTTCACGTAAATTTAGTCGCTTATTGAGAAAATATTGCATCCACAAATCCACAAAAAAACTGACCATTTTTTTTAACTTGACGGCAAAGGCACTGAACATATGGACTAAACTAACCATCACAATCTCACAATACCATACCTGGTTAGATGGCATGTGCTATCCAGTGAGGGACATATGGCGCGTGCTATCCAGTGAGGGGACATATGGCGCGTGCTATCCAGTGAGGAATAGATGGCACGTGCTATCCAGTGAGGGGACAGATGGCGCATGCTATCCAGTGAGGAATAGATGGCACGTGCTATCCAGTGTGGGACAAATGACGATGTTGCAAATCCTCCAGACTGCTTGGGGTGGGGGGAGATGGCATCCAATATACTAGCTGCCTGGGGGAGGAAGATGGCAGCCTTCCTCTCCAATTATACTAGCTTGGGGGGGGAGGGAGATGGCAACCTTCCTCTCCAATTATACTAGCTGCTGGGGGAGGGAGATGGCAGCCTTCCTCTCCAAGTATACTAGCTGCTGGGTGAGGGAGATGGTAGCCTTCCTCTCCAATATACTAGCTGCTGGGGGAGGGAGATGGCAGCCTTCCTCTCCAATATACTAGCTGCTGGGGGAGGGAGATGGTCAGCCTTCCTCGTTGAGGAGTAACAGAGGCGCATGTTGAGGCCATATCATCACCAAACTGTCTGGCATTTCTACCTCCCAGAGGATAGCAGAAGTTCAGAGACACACAAGAGTTTCGATAACCCATCTCAACAAAACATAATTGACGGACACTGGAAACTGGTTAAGCAAGACCACAAACTCGATGCACCTGAAGAAGCTGAAGAAGCTCTTACTTAAAACATTTAATCTAATTTTTTTCCTTTGCCAATTGAGACGATACTTTTCAGCTCTACAGTGTGACGGTATCTAAATTCCATCTGGATGTCCCTGATGTTCCCCACACCCCCCTCTCTCTCTTTCCCCCTTGAGTTAAAAGGTGAAAAATTCGCATGTCATTTTGACTGGTGACACATGCACACACATATGTACATTATTTACTGATGGACAACGGACAACACGATCACTTCAGCACCTTCGTGCATACACGGCACAGAGGTCATGGAGTTCAAACGTCCTCGGACCTGAGCAGGGTCTTCACAAGATACTAATATTACTCCAACTTTTAATGGAGTCAACAATTTCATTACAACTTTCTGAGATTTGAAAGACCCTTCCCTTGAAAGGTCATATAAAAGGTCATGTGGGCACAGGGGAGCAGTGTCCTATAGAGCCATGTCGGCCATGTCCAGAACTCCAGACTTGCCTTGGCTCTTCATGTATCTCCTGCAGCACACACACACACACACACACACACACAGAACACACACACACACACACATATACATCCGGGGGTCATTAAGAGAATTCATCAAGGGGTGGGCATCGATGTTTACCATAATAAGTGGGGGTGTTTTACCAAAATAAGGGGGCATAATCAGCGTTTACCACCAAAGTAAGGGGGCATAATCAGTGTTTACCACCAAAGTAAGGGGGCATAATCAATATTTACCATAATAAGTGGGGGTGTTAACCAAAGTAAGGGGGTATAATCAGTGCTTACCAAACTAAGGTAAGGGGACATAATCAGCTTACCAAAGTAAGGGGGGGGGGGGGGGAAGGCATCTTCAGTGCTTACCAAAGTAAGGGGGCATCTTCAGTGCTTACCAAAGTAAGGGGGTATCTTCAGTGCTTACCAAAGTAAGGAAGAGGGAAGGCTGGCAACAAAGAGAGTCTTTAGAAGCAGCAACTACAGACACTCAGGCCTCACCAGACACAGCAAACTCTGAGGAGCAGGCATTGATGCAACTACAGACACTCAGGCCTCACCAAACTCTGAGGAGCAAGACTTGCAGGCACTGATGCAACTACAGACACTCAGGCCTCACCAGACACAGCAAACTCTGAGGAGCAGGCACTGATGCAACTACAGACACTCAGGCCTCACCAGACACAGCAAACTCTGAGGAGCAGGACTTGCAGGCACTGATGCAACTACAGACACTCAGGCCTCACCAGACACAGCAAACTCTGAGGAGCAGGAGACTTGCAGGCACTGATGCAACTACAGACACTCAGGCCATTGCATTCTCTCACACCCATCCTTGTGACAGACCACACCCACACATCATCCTCTCCACACCCATTCCTTGGATACGGACCACACCCACCACTGCATCATCCCACACCCACCACCACCCCTAATTAATGACAAACCACACCCATGCTTGCATTCTGACCACACCCACCACTTTGCTGACTGACCTGTACATCTTGTATTTGTTGCTGTCTGCCATCTTTGCCTTCTGGTCCTCCTGCATCTCCTGTTTCCACCTTACCAGGTTCTCCTTCACCCACAGTTGCTTGGAGACCAGTTCCTCCTTCTGACTATTCTCCAGTGCCTAATACATGTGTTTACAAAGTTAGTATACTTCCAACTCTTGTCTGTAATCTTGCAATAAGTATACTACTAACTCTTGCCTGTAATCTTGCAGTAAGTATACTAGCAACTTGGGCCCTGCCCTAGCCATTGCCCTACCAAGCCAAACACTCAATACAGTACTGACCTGCACATTGTTGATTGCATAGCTGAAGGTACTGATCTATCTGTACATTATTTTAGATTGAAATCCTAGCATTGTTAGATTGCATTGCTCTAGCCATTGTCCTAGCCCCAGCATAGCTGAAGGCACTGATCTGCACATTATTTTAGTTTGGAATCCTAGATTGCATTGCTCTAGCCATTGTCCAAGCCCTGGCATAGCTGAAGGCTTAATACAGTACTGATCTGCACATTATTGATTGCATCATGATGATGTAATGTTGGATTGTGATATGGAGAAGTAGCCAAGCATTACATGTCCTTGCAGATACAATGTACCTTAAAGGTACAAGGTGCAAGGTTGAGCAACCTATGACTACATGCATCCTGTATATGCTAACTATGCAGCCAATCCTTGACTACAGGCATCCTGTATATGCTAACTATGCAGCCAATCCTTGACTACATGCATCCTGTATATGCTAACTATGCAGCCAATCCTTGACTACATGCATCCTGTATATGCTAACTATGCAGCCAATCCTTGACTACATGCATCCTGTATATGCTAACTATGCAGCCAATCCTTGACTACATGCATCCTGTATATGCTAACTATGCAGCCAATCCTTGACTACATGCATCCTGTATATGCTAACTATGCAGCCAATCCTTGACTACATGCATCCTGTATATGCTAACTATGCAGCCAATCCTGGACTACATGCATCCTGTATATGCTAACTATGCAGCCAATCCTTGACTACATGCATCCTGTATATGCTAACTATGCAGCCAATCCTTGACTACAGGCATCCTGTATATGCTAACTATGCAGCCAATCCTTGACTACATGCATCCTGTATATGCTAACTATGCAGCCAATCCTTGACTACATGCATCCTGTATATGCTAACTATGCAGCCAATCCTTGACTACATGCATCCTGTATATGCTAACTATGCAGCCAATCCTTGACTACATGCATCCTATATATGCTAACTATGCAGCCAATCCTTGACTACATGCATCCTGTATATGCTAACTATGCAGCCAATCCTTGACTACATGCATCATGTATATGCTAACTATGCAGCCAATCCTTGACTACATGCATCCTGTATATGCTAACTATGCAGCCAATCCTTGACTACATGCATCCTGTATATGCTAACTATGCAGCCAATCCTTGACTACATGCATCATGTATATGCTAACTATGCAGCCAATCCTTGACTACATGCATCCTGTATATGCTAACTATGCAGCCAATCCTTGACTACATGCATCCTGTATATGCTAACTATGCAGCCAATCCTTGACTACATGCATCCTGTATATGCTAACTATGCAGCCAATCCTTGACTACATGCATCCTGTATATGCTAACTATGCAGCCAATCCTTGACTACATGCATCCTGTATATGCTAACTATGCAGCCAATCCTTGACTACATGCATCCTATATATGCTAACTATGCAGCCAATCCTCTCGTGTATTTGCTGTCCGAGAGAGAGAGAGGCAGTACATGTAAGGAATTGTGTGTTCCCTTCCTGCAGATTATTAAGAGTTTCTGCACCAATGCTAGAGCATGTTGATGAATTAAGTAGCTCTGTCAGGACAAACCCACAGCATCCTTCCCTGCCAGCTAATAACCATGCAGCCCCTTCTCACTCGCATGAGCATCAGTTCTGTTTCGTCTATCTTCAAATCAGCCATTTTCTCGATGTTTCTCGGCTCTGCATACAACAGCACTTTTTAAAGTTTACTTAAAGCCACTTTAGTGGGCCCTATCCGCATCCCGGTTCGGGAATGTTAACCCGATTCCCTTTCGAGGAACGGCGCAGGTGATTGCGCCTTCCAGAAGGACCTCTCCCTTCTCTTAGGATCGACTAACCCACGTCCAACTGCTGTAAGGCGGGGGAAACATTCAAATCTTTTAGGTGCGAACGTACTTGAATACTGTACATATACTACGCACAGCAAGACAAGCTTTTCTTCCGCCCAACTCCCGGGGGGGGGGGGGGGGGGGGGGCTCACTATGCTCGCCAATAATACCAAAACAGACAGCAACATTGACATCTGCGGCACTCAAACTTGGAGGATGTTTATTGTCGATGAGCTAAAATGACTCATCTTCTCTTCTGCTACTATAGAGATACAAGTTTAAAGGACCTCTTACACACTCTCTGTGTTCATGTGCTCCAGCTGTAGCTTGGAAAGTGATTGCGGAGCCAAACTGCACACTAGTGCATGAGCTACAAGTGATTCGTTGTTTCATTGTTGGTGATGGTCTTCATGATGTCCTTCTCCTCCCCTCCCCTTAAGGGGGGCGGGGGAGGGGGGAGGAGCCTAAATCAAATTTTACAAACATAAAAACCCTTGTGGTTACGACTTTGGAGCTCCGTAGATTCTGCACACTTCACTGTATGAACTTGATATATACTGTAGCTCAAATGATAGGTCTCTCTGTGTGCTCGCTTTTCACACCAAAAATGTTGCACTGCTGTACTATGCCAAAGAGTTACCTGCAGCTAAAGTGGGGTACCTCAAAATCTTGAAGGCCTGAGTTTACAGCTAGTGTTGCTCCTAACGGGAAAGTGCTAGACAGTTGAGATTGGCATCTGTGGCAAGGGAAGGCGCTGCTCTAAATGAGTGTTGGCATCATTAGACACTACACCGTGAATAAGTAGTCATGCACAAGTTGAGAAACAATTTTCTTCCGGTGTCCGAGAAAATTTATTTTCAGTGCCCACCCTTGACCACTTACTCGCATTGTGGCAAACACTCATCCCGTAGAGGAGAACTTCCTCTAGCACAGACAGCAATATCCACTGTCTATCACTTTCCTATCAGAAGCCACACTTGCTGGAAATCAGGCCTTTAAGGTTTTGAGGCACTCCACTTCAGCTGCAGGTAACGTTGGCAAAGTTATAGTGGTGCAACATTTTTAATATCAAAAGAGAGCACACAGAGAGAGCCATCTTTTGAGCTATACAACAAGTTCATACAGTGAAATGTGCAGAATCTGTGGAGCTCCAAAGTTACAGTGGAACCACAAAGTCTTTGTTAGTGTTTGGTTTAGTCCTCCCTAGGCATGCACTGGAGAAAGAGCATCTTCAAGCAGCGCTTGATCATGGAGGGCAGAGAGGTCATGGACAGAAGAAAGTACTTGAGAGCATGGCAAACGGAGAGGATAGCAACTTCATGCAAGAGCGACTTGGATGCCTCATTTACAGTGCATGAGCATATGGACAAAGAAACTAACTTAATTCCTTGCTTGACCAAGCGCATAATGAACCACCTTCAAAGCTATGGCAACAACTCAGCAATATATATGTGACAGGACATGAGCAAAAGGTATTTATTTCAAAGCAAACAACTATAATTGGATTGATGGGCCAAAGAAATAAAGGAAACCCAGAGTGTACCCTGCCACACCAGTTAGACGACCCTTTACCATTGCATAGGTGTGAATGTTTATGCCTGGTAAAGTGTCGTCAAGCTGTTTGTGTTTCCTGGCTGTTTGTTTTGTGTTTGGTTGTTGTACACTACACAAGTCAGCACATACCACACCTTGTTGTTCTGTTAGTAGAGGCAGCCAGAGATCAGCTATAGCCTCCTTCATGAATCAGCCAGGGATCAGCTAAGCCTCCTTCATGAGTCAGCCTGGGATCAGATACAGTCTCCTTCATGAGTCAGCCAGGGATCAGCTATAGCCGCCTTCATGAGTCCGCCAGGGATCAGCTACAGCCTCCTTCATGAGTCAGCCAGGGATCAGCTACAGCCTCCTTCATGAGTCAGCCAGGAATCAGCTGCAGTCTCCTTCATGAGTCAGCCAGGGATCAGCTAAGCCTCCTTCATGAGTCAGCCAGGGATCAGCTATAGCCTCCTTCAAGGACTTGGCAAGAGTTGCACAGGAGAACTCCAGAACTAACCCAACACAGCAGATGCTATTCTACACCATGTGTACTGCTAAAGTGGAGCCACCATTTAGGCAGCCAAGAAAGTTTTAGCTGAGATATGAGCTTTGGTTTTGGGGGTTGCTGCCGGCCATTTTGAAAGGTGGACCAAACCAATGCAGGGAGCACTATATAGCATACTCCTTCAGACAACCAACAACACAGTCAAGAATATTTATTGCTGTGGTTGGTTTATTAGTTGTGTTTTTGTGAGAAGGCCTATACACAATGCACGCATATGACTAGCTTGCTTAGGGTGACCATGCATGCATATGACTGACTAGCTTGCTTAGGGTGACCATGCAAGCATATGACTAGCTGGCTTAGGGTGACCATGCATGCATATGACTAGCTTGCTTAGGGTGACCATGCAAGCATATGACTAGCTTTCTTAGGGTGACCATGCAAGCATATGACTAGCTTGCTTAGGGTGACCATGCATGCATATGACTAGCTTGCTTAGGGTGACCATGCATGCATATGACTAGCTTGCTTAGGGTGACCATGCAAGCATATGACTAGCTTGCTTAGGGTGACCATGCATGCATATGACTAGCTTGCTTAGGGTGACCATGCAAGCATATGACTAGCTTTCTTAGGGTGACCATGCATGCATATGACTAGCTTGCTTAGGGTGACCATGCATGCATATGACTAGCTTGCTTAGGGTGACCATGCAAGCATATGACTAGCTTGCTTAGGGTGACAATGCATGCATATGACTTGCATTTGACTAGCTTGCTTAGGGTGACCATGCATGCATATGACTAGCTTGCTTAGGGTGACCATGCATGCATATGACTAGCTTGCTTAGGGTGACCATGCAAGCATATGACTAGCTTGCTTAGGGTGACCATGCATGCATATGACTAGCTTGCTTAGGGTGACCATGCATGTATGCAGTCTTTGAATGGTGGAGGCCTCACAGTTTGCAGGAAGAGGCAAAAACGCTGCAGCCCATATCCCAAGCATGAACAAGCTTCCATCTCTGCACCTGCACTCCACTCCCACCAGCATGCACCATAGTGGCCCATCTCAAACAGATGGGCAGACCACAAACATGGTAAGTCCACTATGTTGAGTCTAGAGTTAACAAGATTATTGCCATGAAGTAGCACTCAGACACCTCCAGAATGCCCGAAGTCTCCAGAATAGACCCTCTCCTTGAACGCCAGGTCTCCAGAATAGACCCTCTCCTTGATGAAGTGGCACCCAGACACCTCCAGAACACCAGGTCTCCAGAATAGACCCTCTCCTTGAACACCAGGTCTCCAGAATAGACCCGCTCCTTGATGAAGTAGTACCAGATCACACAACCTAGGGTCATCTGTGGAAGGCACCTACTTGCTTGCAATGTCCTAGCAACAAGGGCCTTTACTTTCTCCCTTCTCCAGCGGCCTGTCAGATGTAGTCCAGAGAGACCCCTTCCCTCAAATCTTTAGACCTGACTGCAGAAGTCAGGCCTGTACCTGCCATGTGCTTCTCTCTCACTTGCTTTATCTTTGCTTCCTTTCTGGAAAGATGTTTCTTCGACATTCGTGTCTGGTGTTGCCAACAGCAATCCCATGTCATCCTTGGATAGCCAAGTACTAGGGATATCCAGGGCTCATCTGTGGATGTCCACGTACACCGTCTCTGTCGGAGTATCCGTGCATTGCCAAGTTCTTAGGATATCATGATTCATCTGGGGATACTGACAGAGAGGGCATGAGTATACGTGGACATCCGCGGATGAACCCTGGATATCCCTAGTAACTCGGCCGGCCGTGGATGATAGAGGGATTGCTGATGACAAAACTGGCCACCCTCACTCAAGAGGGCCCTTTATGTACGTTGAGATTGCAAAACTTGCAGATCAGCACAGCAACCATCAGTGCACAAGTCGTTTTTGAACTGCTTGGCTCTCGCTTCAGAAGTTACTTGGAGCAATGGGGCACTTCTTCATGGCTTCTTTATTCTAATACATTCAAAACTAAGCTTAGCCATATCTCTAGCTCGTATGTTCTTCAGGTGCACATCATTTAGATTAATCAACTATTGCTGGTTCCATTTTAAACCAAAGTTTCCGTGAATTGCATGGGTCAGTTTTCTGCGAAAATGGAAAAAACAGTGAGTCTACTAGAATACTAGACACACTAGACACTTCCTGTAGCTCAGTAGATACTTCCTGTCTTTCACTGGCCACTTCCTGTAGCTCACTAAACACTTCCTGTATTTCACTAGATACTTCCTTAGTATACTAGACACTTCCTTGGTATACTAGACACTTCCTTGGTATAGTAGACACTTCCTTAGTATACTAGACACTTCCTTAGTATACTAGACACTTCCTTAGTATACTATACACTTCCTTAGTATACTAGACACGTATACTCTTGCCATCTCCATTAATAGTCATGTTTCTGGCAGTGAAGGCAACTATAATGACCATCTATAAGTACAAGTATACTCTGAACTAGTCGACTGCTGTGCCTCCATACCTCCCATCTAGAGACGCTCAGCTTCAGGGACCTCTGCGTCAAGTAGGCACGTTCCTCTGGGCCATACGCTTCCCTCTTGATATTGAAGTGCCACACCCACTTTGTGTACCACCGCAGGTAGAGCATCAGTGAGTATGGCCTGAGGAAAACAACGCACACACACACACACACAAACACTCACACCTTACGATAGCTTTCAGATGTTGGCTGACAGTTGGTCAGTTTCTATGCAGCACACTTACGCCAGGACCAGTCGGAACAGGAGGACATCCTGTAGGCGTGGCTTACCATATCCTCCTCTGCATATAATTAGTGGTATAATATGCATTTAATAAGTGGAGACAACAGCAACAAGGCAATAAAAACAAGACAACAAAACTACGAGACAACACAACAACAACACAACACAAACATCAAAAGGGGGGAAAATACACAGATTGATGGAGATTCACCTCTCCAGGCATAATTTCTAATATATAACAGATTAAGCTCTATACCTCTAGATACAGCTGTGAGCTACTTTTGGGATTTGGTCACAATGTCCATTTATAGGTGGCGCCACAAGGACCACGAGCCTATCGCTAGACAGTGTGGGTGGAGCCACAAGGACCACGAGCCTATCACTAGACAGTGTGGGTGGAGCCACAAGGACCATGAGTCTGTCACTGGTCAGTGTGGGTGGAGCCACAAGGACCAGGAGCCTATCACTAGACAGTGTGGGTGGAGCCAAAAGGACATGAGTCTGTCACAGGTCAGGGTCTCACCCTGAGGAGGGAACTGTAGGCCAGGTCCCACCTTGAGGAGGGAACTGTAGGTCAGGTCTCACCCTGAGGAGGGAACTGTAGGTCAGGTCCCACCCTGAGGAGGGAGCTGTAGGTCAGGTCTCGAGGGAGCTGTAGGTCAGGTCTCACCATGAGGAGGGAACTGTAGGTCAGGTCTCACGCTGAGGAGGGAACTGTAGGTCAGGTCTCACCATGAGGTGGGAACTGTAGGTCAGGTCTCACCATGAGGTGGGAACTGTAGGTCAGGTCTCACCATGAGGAGGGAACTGTAGGTCAGGTCTCACCCTGAGGAGGGAACTGTAGGTCAGGTCTCACCCTGAGGAGGGAACTGTAGGTCAGGTCCCACCCTGAGGAGGGAACTGTAGGTCAGGTCCCACCCTGAGGAGGGGACTGTAGGTCAGGTCTCACCCTGAGGAAGGAACTGTAGGTCAGGTCTCACCCTGAGGAGGGAACTGTAGGTCAGGTCCCACCCTGAGGAGGGAACTGTAGGTCAGGTCCCACCCTGAGGAGGGAGCTGTAGGTCAGGTCCCACCCTGAGGAGGGAGCTGTAGGTCAGGTCTCACCCTGAGGAGGGAGCTGTAGGTCAGGTCTCACCCTGAGGAGGGAGCTGTAGGTCAGGTCCCACCCTGAGGAGGGAGCTGTAGGTCAGGTCCCACCCTGAGGAAGGAACTGTACATAGGTCAGTTCCCACCCTGAGGAGGGAGCTGTAGGTCAGGTCTCACCGTGAGGAGGGAGCTGTAGGTCAGGTCCCACCCTGAGGAGGGGACTGTAGGTCAGGTCCCACTCCAAGGAGGGAACTGTAGGTCAGGTCCCACCCTGAGGAGGGAGCTGTAGGTCAGGTCCCACCCTGAGGAGGGAGCTGTAGGTCAGGTCTCACCCTGAGGAGGGAGCTGTAGGTCAGGTCCCACCCTGAGGAGGGAGCTGTAGGTCAGGTCTCACCCTGAGGAGGGAACTGTAGGTCAGGTCCCACCCTGAGGAGGGAGCTGTAGGTCAGGTCCCACCCTGAGGAGGGAACTGTAGGTCAGGTCCCACCCTGAGGAGGGAGCTGTAGGTCAGGTCTCACCCTGAGGAGGGAACTGTAGGTCAGGTCTCACCCTGAGGAGGGAGCTGTAGGTCAGGCCTCACCCTGAGGAGGGAGCTGTAGGTCAGTTCTCACCCTGAGGAGGGAACTGTAGGTCAGGTCTCACCGTGAGGAGGGAACTGTAGGTCAGGTCGGAGGGAACTGTAGGTCAGGTCTCACCCTGTGGAGGAAACTGTAGGTCAGGTCGGAGGGAACTGTAGGTCAGGTCCCACCCTGAGGAGGGAGCTGTAGGTCAGGTCGGAGGGAACTGTAGGTCAGGTATCACCCTGAGGAGGGAGCTGTAGGTCAGGTCTCACCCTGAGGAGGGGACTGTAGGTCAGGTCTCACCCTGAGGAGGGAGCTGTAGGTCAGGTCCCACCCTGAGGAGGGAGCTGTAGGTCAGGTCTCACCCTGAGGAGGGGACTGTAGGTCAGGTCCCACCCTGAGGAGGGAGCTGTAGGTCAGGTCTCACCCTGAGGATGGAACTGTAGGTCAGGTCCCACCCTGAGGAGGGAACTGTAGGTCAGGTCCCACCCTGAGGAGGGAGCTGTAGGTCAGGTCCCACCCCGAGGAGGTAACTGTAGGTCAGGTCCCACCCTGAGGAGGGAGCTGTAGGTCAGGTCTCACTCCAAGGAGGGAACTGTAGGTCAGGTCCCACCCTGAGGAGGGAACTGTAGGTCAGGTCTCACCCTGAGGAGGGAGCTGTAGGTCAGGTCTCACCCTGAGGAGGGAACTGTAGGTCAGGTCTCACCCTGAGGAGGGGACTGTAGGTCAGGTCCCACCCTGAGGAGGGAGCTGTAGGTCAGGTCCCACCCTGAGGAGGGAACTGTAGGTCAGGTCTCACCCTGAGGAGGGAGCTGTAGGTCAGGTCCCACCCTGAGGAGGGAGCTGTAGGTCAGGGCTCACCCTGAGGAGGGAACTGTAGGTCAGGTCTCACCCTGAGGAGGGAACTGTAGGTCAGGTCTCACCCTGAGGAGGGAGCTGTAGGTCAGGTCTCACCCTGAGGAGGGAGCTGTAGGTCAGGCCTCACCCTGAGGAGGGAACTGTAGGTCTGAGGAGGGAACTGTAGGTCAGGTCTCACCCTGAGGAGGGAACTGTAGGTCAGGTCCCACTCTGAGGAGGGAGCTGTAGGTCAGGTCTCACTGTTATGAGTTTTCATTCAGAGCTCCTCTAGAAACAGAAAGGAAGTACATGTGCTCCCTCAGAGTCATCTCATATGTCAGAGGTGCATCCACATGTGCTCCCTAGTCATCTCATATGTCAGAGGTGCATCCACATGTGCTCCCTAGTCATCTCATGTCAGAGGTGCATCCACATGTGCTCCCCAGTCATCTCATATGTCAGAGGTGCATCCACATGTGCTCCCTAGTCATCTCATATGTCAGAGGTGCATCCACATGTCCTCCCTAGTCATCTCATATGTCAGAGGTGCATCCACATGTGCTCCCTAGTCATCTCATATGTCAGAGGTGCATCCACATGTGCTCCCTAGTCATCTCATATGTCAGAGGTGCATCCACATGTGCTCCCTAGTCATCTCATGTCAGAGGTGCATCCACATGTGCTCCCTAGTCATCTCATATGTCAGAGGTGCATCCACATGTGCTCCCCAGTCATCTCATGTCAGAGGTGCATCCACATGTGCTCCCCAGTCATCTCATATGTCAGAGGTGCATCCACATGTGCTCCCTAGTCATCTCATGTCAGAGGTGCATCCACATGTACTCCCTAGTCATCTCATATGTCAGAGGTGCATCCACATGTGCTCCCCAGTCATCTCATGTCAGAGGTGCATCCACATGTGCTCCCTAGTCATCTCATATGTCAGAGGTGCATCCACATGTGCTCACCAGTCATCTCATGTCAGAGGTGCATCCACATGTGCTCCCTAGTCATCTCATGTCAGAGGTGCATCCACATGTGCTCCCCAGTCATCTCATATGTCAGAGGTGCATCCACATGTGCTCCCCAGTCATCTCATATGTCAGAGGTGCATCCACATGTGCTCCCTAGTCATCTCATATGTCAGAGGTGCATCCACATGTGCTCCCTAGTCATCTCATATGTCAGAGGTGCATCCACATGTGCTCCCCAGTCATCTCATGTCAGAGGTGCATCCACATGTTCTCCCTAGTCATCTCATGTCAGAGGTGCATCCACATGTGCTCCCCAGTCATCTCATGTCAGAGGTGCATCCACATGTGCTCCCCAGTCATCTCATGTCAGAGGTGCATCCACATGTGCTCCCTAGTCATCTCATGTCAGAGGTGCATCCACATGTGCTCCCCAGTCATCTCATATGTCAGAGGTGCATCCACATGTGCTCCCTAGTCATCTCATATGTCAGAGGTGCATCCACATGTGCTCCCTAGTCATCTCATATGTCAGAGGTGCATCCACATGTGCTCCCCAGTCATCTCATGTCAGAGGTGCATCCACATGTGCTCCCTAGTCATCTCATATGTCAGAGGTGCATCCACATGTGCTCCCCAGTCGTGTCATATGTCAGAGGTGCATTCACATGTGCTCCCTAGTCATCTCATGTCAGAGGTGCATCCACATGTGCTCCCCAGTCATCTCATGTCAGAGGTGCATCCACATGTGCTCCCCAGTCATCTCATGTCAGAGGTGCATCCACATGTGCTCCCTAGTCATCTCATATGTCAGAGGTGCATCCACATGTACTCCCTAGTCATCTCATGTCAGAGGTGCATCCACATGTGCTCCCTAGTCATCTCATATGTCAGAGGTGCATCCACATGTGCTCCCTAGTCATCTCATATGTCAGAGGTGCATCCACATGTACTCCCTAGTCATCTCATATGTCAGAGGTGCACCCACATGTGCTCCCCAGTCATCTCATATGTCAGAGGTGCATCCACATGTGCTCCCTAGTCATCTCATGTCAGAGGTGCATCCACATGTACTCCCTAGTCATCTCATATGTCAGAGGTGCATCCACATGTGCTCCCTAGTCATCTCATATGTCAGAAGTGCATCCACATGTGCTCCCAAGTCATCTCATATGTCAGAGGTGCATCCACATGTGCTCCCTAGTCATCTCATGTCAGAGGTGCATCCACATGTGCTCCCCAGTCATCTCATATGTCAGAGGTGCATTCACATGTGCTCCCTAGTCATCTCATATGTCAGAGGTGCATCCACATGTGCTCCCCAGTCATCTCATGTCAGAGGTGCATCCACATGTGCTCCCCAGTCATCTCATGTCAGAGGTGCATCCACATGTGCTCCCCAGTCATCTCATATGTCAGAGGTCCATCCACATGTGCTCCCCAGTCATCTCATGTCAGAGGTGCATCCACATGTGCTCCCTAGTCATCTCATATGTCAGAGGTGCATCCACATGTGCTCTCTAGTCATCTCATGTCAGAGGTGCATCCACATGTGCTCCCCAGTCATCTCATGTCAGAGGTGCATCCACATGTGCTCACTAGTCATCTCATGTCAGAGGTGCATTCACATGTACTCCCCAGTCATCTCATATGTCAGAGGTGCATTCACATGTGCTCCCTAGTCATCTCATGTCAGAGGTGCATCCACATGTGCTCCCCAGTCATCTCATGTCAGAGGTGCATCCACATGTGCTCCCCAGTCATCTCATGTCAGAGGTGCATCCACATGTGCTCCCTAGTCATCTCATATGTCAGAGGTGCATCCACATGTACTCCCTAGTCATCTCATGTCAGAGGTGCATCCACATGTGCTCCCTAGTCATCTCATATGTCAGAGGTGCATCCACATGTGCTCCCTAGTCATCTCATATGTCAGAGGTGCATCCACATGTACTCCCTAGTCATCTCATATGTCAGAGGTGCATCCACATGTGCTCCCTAGTCATCTCATATGTCAGAGGTGCATCCACATGTGCTCCCTAGTCATCTCATATGTCAGAGGTGCATCCACATGTGCTCCCCAGTCATCTCATATGTCAGAGGTGCATCCACATGTGCTCCCTAGTCATCTCATATGTCAGAGGTGCATCCACATGTACTCCCTAGTCATCTCATATGTCAGAGGTGCATCCACATGTGCTCCCTAGTCATCTCATGTCAGAGGTGCATCCACATGTGCTCCCTAGTCATCTCATGTCAGAGGTGCATCCACATGTGCTCCCCAGTCATCTCATATGTCAGAGGTGCATCCACATGTGCTCCCTAGTCATCTCATTTCAGAGGTGCATCCACATGTGCTCCCCAGTCATCTCATGTCAGAGGTGCATTCACATGTGCTCCCTAGTCATCTCATATGTCAGAGGTGCATCCACATGTGCTCCCCAGTCATCTCATGTCAGAGGTGCATCCACATGTGCTCCCCAGTCATCTCATGTCAGAGGTGCATCCACATGTGCTCCCCAGTCATCTCATGTCAGAGGTGCATCCACATGTGCTCCCTAGTCATCTCATGTCAGAGGTGCATCCACATGTGCTCCCTAGTCATCTCATATGTCAGAGGTGCATCCACATGTGCTCCCTAGCCATCTCATGTCAGAGGTGCATCCACATGTGCTCCCTAGTCATCTCATGTCAGAGGTGCATCCACATGTGCTCCCCAGTCATCTCATATGTCAGAGGTGCATCCACATGTGCTCCCCAGTCATCTCATATGTCAGAGGTGCATCCACAAGTGCTCCCTAGTCATCTCATATGTCAGAGGTGCATCCACATGTGCTCCCCAGTCATCTCATGTCAGAGGTGCATCCACATGTGCTCCCTAGTCATCTAGTCATCTCATGTCAGAGGTGCATCCACATGTGCTCCCTAGTCATCTCATGTCAGAGGTGCATCCACATGTGCTCCCCAGTCATCTCATGTCAGAGGTGCATCCACATGTACTCCCTAGTCATCTCATATGTCAGAGGTGCATCCACATGTGCTCCCTAGTCATCTCATATGTCAGAGGTGCATCCACATGTGCGCCCTAGTCATCTCATATGTCAGAGGTGCATCCACATGTGCTCCCAAGTCATCTCATATGTCAGAGGTGCATCCACATGTGCTCCCTAGTCATCTCATGTCAGAGGTGCATCCACATGTGCTCCCCAGTCATCTCATATGTCAGAGGTGCATTCACATGTGCTCCCTAGTCATCTCATATGTCAGAGGTGCATCCACATGTGCTCCCCAGTCATCTCATGTCAGAGGTGCATCCACATGTGCTCCCCAGTCATCTCATGTCAGAGGTGCATCCACATGTGCTCCCCAGTCATCTCATATGTCAGAGGTCCATCCACATGTGCTCCCCAGTCATCTCATATGTCAGAGGTGCATCCACATGTGCTCCCTAGTCATCTCATATGTCAGAGGTGCATCCACATGTGCTCTCTAGTCATCTCATGTCAGAGGTGCATCCACATGTGCTCCCCAGTCATCTCATGTCAGAGGTGCATCCACATGTGCTCACTAGTCATCTCATGTCAGAGGTGCATTCACATGTACTCCCCAGTCATCTCATATGTCAGAGGTGCATTCACATGTGCTCCCTAGTCATCTCATGTCAGAGGTGCATCCACATGTGCTCCCCAGTCATCTCATGTCAGAGGTGCATCCACATGTGCTCCCCAGTCATCTCATGTCAGAGGTGCATCCACATGTGCTCCCTAGTCATCTCATATGTCAGAGGTGCATCCACATGTACTCCCTAGTCATCTCATGTCAGAGGTGCATCCACATGTGCTCCCTAGTCATCTCATATGTCAGAGGTGCATCCACATGTGCTCCCTAGTCATCTCATATGTCAGAGGTGCATCCACATGTACTCCCTAGTCATCTCATATGTCAGAGGTGCATCCACATGTGCTCCCCAGTCATCTCATATGTCAGAGGTGCATCCACATGTGCTCCCTAGTCATCTCATATGTCAGAGGTGCATCCACATGTACTCCCTAGTCATCTCATATGTCAGAGGTGCATCCACATGTGCTCCCTAGTCATCTCATGTCAGAGGTGCATCCACATGTGCTCCCTAGTCATCTCATGTCAGAGGTGCATCCACATGTGCTCCCCAGTCATCTCATATGTCAGAGGTGCATCCACATGTGCTCCCTAGTCATCTCATGTCAGAGGTGCATCCACATGTGCTCCCCAGTCATCTCATGTCAGAGGTGCATTCACATGTGCTCCCTAGTCATCTCATATGTCAGAGGTGCATCCACATGTGCTCCCCAGTCATCTCATGTCAGAGGTGCATCCACATGTGCTCCCCAGTCATCTCATGTCAGAGGTGCATCCACATGTGCTCCCCAGTCATCTCATGTCAGAGGTGCATCCACATGTGCTCCCTAGTCATCTCATGTCAGAGGTGCATCCACATGTGCTCCCTAGTCATCTCATATGTCAGAGGTGCATCCACATGTGCTCCCTAGCCATCTCATGTCAGAGGTGCATCCACATGTGCTCCCTAGTCATCTCATGTCAGAGGTGCATCCACATGTGCTCCCCAGTCATCTCATATGTCAGAGGTGCATCCACATGTGCTCCCCAGTCATCTCATATGTCAGAGGTGCATCCACAAGTGCTCCCTAGTCATCTCATATGTCAGAGGTGCATCCACATGTGCTCCCCAGTCATCTCATGTCAGAGGTGCATCCACATGTGCTCCCTAGTCATCTCATGTCAGAGGTGCATCCACATGTGCTCCCTAGTCATCTCATGTCAGAGGTGCATCCACATGTGCTCCCCAGTCATCTCATGTCAGAGGTGCATCCACATGTGCTCCCTAGTCATCTCATGTCAGAGGTGCATCCACATGTGCTCCCTAGCCATCTCATGTCAGAGGTGCATCCACAAGTGCTCCCTAGTCATCTCATATGTCAGAGGTGCATCCAGTCCCTAGTCATCTCATATGTCAGAGGTGCATCCACATGTGCTCCCTAGTCATCTCATATGTCAGAGGTGCATCCACATGTGCTCCCCAGTCATCTGATATGGTTTCACTGAAAGACGATATCCCCCAAAGAGAAGACAATCGTCCAATGCAGTAACTGAGCTGCCTCTTATATCGGAGAGACAGAAAGATCCTAAAAGCTTGCTTCAGTGAACATTGACGCCACCCCCCCCCAGCTGTTTGAACTCAGAGGAGTCCAAGCACATGTGTGAGCCAGGACAGAACAAGATCTTGTCTGACGACCCGAACAAGATCCTGTCTGTAAACCCGAACAAGATCTCGTCTGTCGACCCGAAGTTCGAACACATAGGAGAAGCCATCCTCATCCAGGTTCAGGACCCCACCAAGATCTGAGGGCGTACAACCAATCAGCGATCTAGACCAACCTCTCGTAGCAACGCACCAGGAACCCTAGGTCCCGTGACCTCCAGTGACCGACTCGTGGTCCCTGTTGCCCCACCCACACCATCTAGTGACAGACGTGTGGTCCCTGTGGCCCCACCCACACCATCTAGTGTGACAGACGTGTGGTCCCTTTGGCCCCACCCACAACATTTAGTGACAGACGTGTGGTCCATTTGGCCCCACCCACAACATTTAGTGACAGACGTGTAGTCCCTTTGGCCCCACCCACAACATTTAGTGACAGACGTGTGGTCCCTGTGGCCCAACCCACACCATCTGAAAATGTACTGTGATAAGCTCAACAGTGAGCAATGAAAGCTTGTAGGCTTTAAAATTAATACAGAGTTACATGTACGTGTGTACGTAATCTGTTGAGTATTTGACATGCACTGTATCTCAGTCAGTATTTGACATGCACTGTATCTCAGTCATCATGGTGAGTGTACACAGTTGGACAGTCAGTCCCATCTCCACCCAGAGATGTGGAGTTTAAATACGTTGAGTATTTAAAAACAACGTCTTCCACAAGACACAGCACGATTAATAAAAACACACTATTCTCAACCACACTGCCTCACATGACGTTGAGATTCTCCTCCAAAACACTGCGAATGACAGCTTCCTCCTCTGTCTTCCCACCGCGCCTCTTCCTGTTCCCCTCCCCGGCTATCAGCCCACGGGACACTGCCAACTCCTTCGCTCGCAGACGATATTTGGGCATCCTGAAAGCTGCATTCATAGCTGTGTTGTACGAGTGCCACCAACCGAGATACTGAGGGGACATCACACATGACTATCACCGTAACATCACATGACTGATAATAGCATATCACATGACAATAGTGACTTTCTCAAAAATAATGAACTTAGATTTGCTCTTCGACATTTCGCCTACATAGATGCTCTAGCTTTCATCATGAAAGGAGAGAGCATTTAGCTGAAATGTCGAAGGGCAAATCTAAGTCACTATCTCAACTGGGAGTTTGTTGAGAGCTCACATGACAAAACCATTATATATATCTTATCACGTGCATTACAGGAAATGGCACATGAATGTCACATGATATAACATGAAACACACCTGCATTACTGATATGACCAATATCCCACTGATCAGGACCATTCTGACATCAATCTTTGGTGTTCGATGCCGATAGTAGCGGTAGTAATGACCGTACACCTCCTCTGCAAACCATTTACAGCACATCAGAGACTCACAATCGACAGGATACAACCATGAGCTATTGTCAACCTACCTCAACCCAGTGTGATGTTGGTGCAGTGTGTGTCCCCATAGAGCTATTGTCAAACCTACTTCAACCTGCCTCCACCCAGTGTGGTGTTGGTCCAGTGTGTGACCCATAGAGTTATTGTCAACCTACTTCAACCTGCCTCCACTCAGTGTGGTGTTGGTCCAGTGTGTGTCCTCATAGAGCTATTGTCAACCTACTTCAACCTGCCTCAACCCACTGTGGTGTTGGTCCAGTGTGTGTCCCCATAGAGCTATTGTCAACCTACTTCAACCTGCCTCAACCCAGTGTGGTGTTGGTCCAGTGTGTGTCCCCATAGAGCTATTGTCAACCTACTTCAACCTGCCTCCACCCAGTGTGGTGTTGGTCCAGTGTGTGTCCCCATAGAGCTATTGTCAACCTACTTCAACCTGCCTCAACCCTGTGTGGTGTTGGTCCAGTGTGTGTCCCCATAGAGCTATTGTCAACCTACTTCAACCTGCCTCAACCCACTGCGGTGTTGGTCCAGTGTGTGTCCCCATAGAGCTATTGTCAACCTACTTCAACCTGCCTCAACCCAGTGCGGTGTTGGTCTAGTGTGTGTCCTCATAGAGCTATTGTCAACCTACTTCAACCTGCCTCCACCCAGTGTGGTGTTGGTCCAGTGTGTGTCCCCATAGAGCTATTGCCACCCTACTTCAACCTGCCTCAACCCAGTGCGGTGTTGGTCTAGTGTGTGTCCTCATAGAGCTATTGTCAACCTACTTCAACCTGCCTCAACCCAGTGTGGTGTTGGTCCAGTGTGTGTCCCCATAGAGCTATTGTCAACCTACTTCAACCTGCCTCCACCCAGTGTGGTGTTGGTCCAGTGTGTGTCCCCATAGAGCTATTGTCAACCTACTTCAACCTGCTCAACCAGTGTGGTGTTGGTCCAGTGTGTCTGGGTTCTACAGCATAACTCGGTTGCTGGTGTGTGCATGCTGCCCACCTCTGTCTAAGCCAACTAGTTGCTCAATTGAAGCCTATCTGAAGGTAAACGTGTGTGTCCAGCCGCTAGAGCAGCTGACTAACCCGGGTGATCCAGCATGTAGTCATAGTTGGTTCTTTCTTCAGTGTCCTTCAAGACATCGTAGGCTGTGGACACAAGCACAAACTTCTCCCGAGAACCCTTTGCCTGCACGGGACATTAATCAAGAAACACGCACCAGCAACAATTAGCAGCTGCACCGCTAAACAAGAAAAGAGAACATACTTCTCCCTGAAGTGCCAACACACACGTGTTGCTGACTGACTAGGTCCTCACTCTTAGTTAACAGGTGTAAATGATGGAAATTATGTCGTTAATAAGCTGCAAACCAAACCCACTCTGTTGCCATGACATGCTTCTATAAAGCTGCTAATAAGTTCTTCTAATCTTCTTTGATTTAAACTTTGTACTTGCAGTCCATTCTCCAATTTCCAAAAACAATCTTCTCACACCCCCTCACAATGGCTGAAGGATGGTGTTCTGATCCACATGCCAAGTTTATACACCAGAGACCTCGTTACCAGAAATACACCCCATAAAATTGGTGGAGTGCTAAAACACCCTGTTAATTGATGGGGTGGTAACACAAACTGACTCATCACCCAATTACACCCCACAGAAGTGTTAACTTATCACTGAAGTACACCCCTTAATTTAAAGAACAAGTGTCCATTACACAGTACTGCATGCTACAGGCTGTAATGAGATGTCACATGCTATCAAGATTGCCTATTTTAAGCTGAACAAAGATCGAGCATGTTGGTCAGAATGGAGTGCAGCTTTCTGTTGTGGAGAGATGGAAGGAAGCTCTTACTACTAAAATTGCAAGTAACTGCAAGTCTAGGGAGAGGCTGAGCAGGGAGAGACCAAGGAGGGAGAAGGTGAACAGGGGGAGGGCAAGTAGGGGGAGGGCAAGTAGGGGGATGACGAGTACGGAGATCGATCACCAACAAAGAACATATGCACTGATGCATAATAGCAAGGTCAGATAGGTCATTTGATATTTTGAAACTACCTCTATTAACAGCTGAGGGGTACTCTCTTTTTTTTAACTTCTCTGTCTCCCTAGACCACATTTTCCCTATGATGGGCAGGCCATTATTATGGTATCAGACACTTTATTATGGTATAGAACCATACCTTTATTAAGTATAGAAACAGACCTCTATTAAGGTAAAGAACCAGACCTTTATTAAGGTCAAGAACCAGACCTTTATTAAGGTAAAGAACCAGACCTCTATTAAGGTAAAGAACCAGACCTTTATTAAGGTAAAGAACCAGACCTCTATTAAGGTAAAGAACCAGACCTTTATTAAGGTATAGAACCAGACCTTTTATTAAAGTAAAGAGTCAGACCCTTTATATTTCTGCAAGACCCTTTTAACCAGATCCTGCAAGACCTTTTTATAGAACCAGACCCTTTATATTTCTGTAATTAATAAGGTATAGAACCAGAACCCTTATACTTCAGCAAGACCCTTAAATTTACCAAATATATATATATAATATTTCTGGTACAAAGTGTCAGGCTAAACTGGCCAGGTTTACTCACTGGAATGCTGGTTCTCAATCAAGCCATCACAATACATGATCATATCCTGCAGTAGCCTACTATAACTACTCGCGTGCTGCACAAATAATACCGCCAAATTGAGACTACGATGATGTTTGGAGCTCTCGAGAAGTATCGAGTTCTCCAATCCCTGAACTGTTCTTCTTATATTCACCAACTTCTCTACTTTCCTGAAGGACTACCTTCACTTAAATGGACACTAGCTATGCCCACTCATGCTTTATAAACTCATCAGTACTGCACTTGCAGCAGGCACTTATAAGTTCTTGCCCCTACAACTGCAGCAGATATCACAAGCTCTATACGTAGGGAATAGAAGAACTTGATGTGGCAATTGGAAAACAAATGCAGACAAGTTAGCTTCATTCACAATAACTATTGTCTACTACATCCGCACAAATGTGATGAACAGTAATCCATTCTTTGCCACCAATAACTTGCCAATTTTGCCCAGACCTTAATTGGGTCTGCTTCACAAGACTTCATTTGAAATTTACAGTTTGGTACATAGTACTTATTATCCAGGCATCCCCGTAGAGGGGGGACGGGGGAGACTGATATTCCTACAAGTTCGGTTGCACACAATTATAGTATATATATATATACCTTGTTCTTGTCTGGATGATATTGCATGGCCAGCTTGCGGTAGGCCTTTCTGATTTCCGTCTATGTAAGGAACACATCTCTTTCAATGAACCTCACTAATTATACTGTTCTTTTTAACTGACTGGAGTGACATCTCTCTCCAACCCCAGCACTTAGGACGACGTAGGGTAGAAGATGGTGCGAATTAATTAGAATAAAATTTCTCGTTAGCAAACGTTGAAGCGCTTACCTTCGTAGCAATTGCTAGTTCCACAATATAGTCTTTCTATGAGACCAGTGCAGTGCCCGCTCAAGTACAATAAGGCTCCGCACAACAGCCAGACCGCGGTAGGACTCATAGTATCTCGCAGACTTTTGAGGGTAATGCGGTACGAAGGAAACCCTCCCACATATTGCGTGGTGATGACAACGTATCAGAAGTTTCTGCATCCACCCACCCACCCCCAGGAATTTTGTTTTGATTTTACATGGGAGATCAACTGTGCTAAATTTCAAGTATCATCAATTCGAAAAATAGTTCTGGCGCGTTGGGTATTTGCCAGTATAAATTAGTTGGCAGAACTAGCTCTGTGTTTATGAATTGCAGCAGGAACAGGTGTTGAAATGATGTTTTGCTCCTTAATAGGTTTTGATGAGGAGGAAGAAATCTCTCAGAAGTTGCACTCTTGTCACAGGAAATGTTGGATTTTTTCAATCTCACTGAGCGTATACTTAAACAATTAAAATCACCTTCTCAATAATCAACTTCAAAATTTATTCACTTGACGTTTCGACTAGATGCTCTGGTCTTCATCAGGAAGACAATGTTATTCTGATGAATTTAGTCGAAACGTCAAGCAAGTAAATTTCAAGTTTATTATTGAGAAGGTAATGTCAGCTGCGAGTTCGTTGAGAATGATATTCTGGTTGAATGCATGAGCAATAGTTCTTATATTCATTACAAACTAGCAAAGATAATCTAACATTTAAAAGGCATAATATGCTTAGCTGATTATTAAACTTACCTAAGTTGACTAACACTTACCTTATATAGCCAAGTTAACACTTAGCTAAGCATAATCTGCAACTTGGCAGCCAAGTCGATGATTTTACAATGACCGACAACTTGAAATTTACTCTCGACATTTCGACCAGATGCTCTAGCCTTCATCACTAGAGCATCTAGTTGAAACGTCGAGAGAGTAAAAATTTCATATACCTGGTTCTTAGGTTGGTAGCTAAGTTTGGTCCACGTTAGAGACCTGTGCCTGTCTAAGGGGCCTATAATTCGATGCAGGTGATTTTAGTGTCAAATGATAAATCTAATATTGTTGTTGTTGTTAATATTATTATTGTTGTTGCTACTGTTGTATGTTGTACTATTAAACATTTTCTAGGAATTATATCTTGAAGACATCAATATATTGAAAGTCAAAGCATTTGAGTAGCACTAAAGGAATGCCAATGAGGTCCATGGCACTCTTAATTAAGTAATGTGAGGAATAGCACTAAAGGATGCCAATGAGGTCCATGGCACTCTTAATTAAATAATGTGAGGAATAGCACTAAAGGAATGCCAATGAGACTCTTAGTTAAGTAATGTGAGGAATAGCACTAAAGGATGCCAATGAGGTCTATGGCACTCTTAGTTAAGTAATGTAAGGAATAGCACTAAAGGATGCCAATGAGGTCTATGGCACTCTTAGTTAAGTAATGTGAGGAATAGCTGCCAATGAGGTCTATGGCACTCTTAGTTAAGTAATGTGAGGAATAGCACTAAAGGAATGCCAATGAGGTCTATGGCACTCTTAGTTAAGTAATTTGAGGAATAGCACTAGGGATGCCAATGAGGTCTATGGCACTCTTAGTTAAGTAATGTGAGGAATAGCACTAAGGAATGCCAATGAGGTCCATGGCACTCTTAGTTAAGTAATGTGAGGAATAGCACTAAAGGATGCCAGTGAGGTCTATGGCACTCTTAGTTAAGTAATGTGAGGAATAGCACTAGGGATGCCAATGAGGTCTATGGCACTCTTAGTTAAGTAATGTGAGGAATAGCACTAAAGGAATGCCAATGAGGTCCATGGCACCAATGTATAGGAATATGAGCAGTATTGAATGACTACCAATGAAGTCTCTTGGCATCCTTAGTACAGTTATGGCAAGGGCATACCAAATAGAAGGAGCATTGAGGGGATCAATGAAGTGAGGCCATAGAAACTGGATGAGTATCTCTTTGCAGAGATCATTTTGGATCAAAAGGAGCTAGAGCATTCCATTATCTTGGCAGACTTGTGATATGAATGGCGAAATTTATTTATAAATGTAAGTGTTTAAGTTGAAGGTATATACTAGCTACTTTCATCCGAAGAGTGATAAACTTTTGTAAATAATTACAATGACTTTCATTGTTACTATTGTTAGTTAGTGTCACACTGCGCTGTATATGTGGTGGCCTTAACAGGTTCAAGGTTAAACTGAAATTTACTCTCGACATTTTGACTAGATGCTCTAGCCTTCATCAGGAATAATGAGATGCTAGGACTCACGTGAGCTCAATATATATATATCGGTAGCTGGCTATCCACCACAGGATGTAAACCACACCCTGGCTCATGCATCCAGCGTGTGAATCAGATGCGAGCCAAAACATTGAGAGGAGCAAGTGATTATAATTCATCATGTCAACTGAGAGCTCATTGTAAAAGTCGAAATTCTAGTTTTTGAGAGATCTCACAAAGCATAGTTTGCCATTGAGCTCCAGTCTATCATCAGTCGAGTGACAAGTTTTTGTTTATAACCTGTATGCGCCTCTGTGGTACAAGCAATACCTGCCCAGATGGTATTGGGTGGTGGCATATGAAAGTCAAAGCTTGAGGGCAAATGTGAAGGCCCTCGATGTGGTGTATCTTCCCCATGAGGGTGTGCTTTTCTTCTAGGGGACTTGGAGTTGTGCAATCCTATACACACTAGCAGGAGATACTGACTAGTATAGGATATACCGGTTACATATACATGTATATATATATATATAATATAGTTACACACCTTGTAGGTTATGGCTACGATGGTGACAACTTCTGGTGAACATGTCAACATGATGGCGATGAGGAGGATAAATGCATGCAGGAGCCAGATAGGTCTTGTAGAAGACCTTGCATATCTTCACCTATTTATGAGTCTGACACCACATGAACGTATAGGAGAATGTTTTCAGTTCAGACAGTTACCATATAAAGTGCCAGCTAAATCCACTTTCATTCTGACTCAAAGCTTCAGAAAAACTAAACCAGCCAGTTTTGAATTTATCAGTCATATTGGTGCTACTGGACTTAATTAATGATGGCCGCTAGGAAGCTGGCTATATGCACCATGTTATAGGCTTGGGTTAAAGGAGTGAAGCATCATTCTCAGAGAAGATGCCGACCAGGTTCAGACCCTTTATATATTCAACCACAAGAATTTGAAGTATGCTTAAAAAAGAGCTTTCAGACAATCTGGATAACTACAAGATATAACCCATATTGAAGGAAGAAGCTAGGTGAGTGAGGTATGGCAGGGGGAAGCAGGTGAGTGAGGAATGGCAGGGGGAAGCTAGGTGAGTGAGGAATGGCAGGGGGAAGCTAGGTGAGTGAGGAATGGCAGGGGGAAGCTAGGTGAGTGAGGTATGGCAGGGGGAAGCTAGGTGAGTGAGGTATAGCAGGGGGAAGCTAGGTGAGTGAGGTATGGCAGGGGGAAGCTAGGTGAGTGAGGAATGGCAGGGGGAAGCTAGGTGAGTGAGGAATGGCAGGGGGAAGCTAGGTGAGTGATGTATGGCAGGGGGAAGCTAGGTGAGTGAGATATAGCAGGGGGAAGCTAGGTGAGCAAAATAGAGCAGAAAGAAGCTAGGTGAGAGAGCAGGAAGAAGCTAGATGAGCGAGATCGAGCAGTAAGAAGCGAAGTGAGCGAGATAGAGCAGGGAGAAGCTAGGTAGTGACATAAAAGCTCCCATACTTAAAAGTTCTTGGATGAAGATGTAAGCCAAAATCATGTAGCCCCTTGGAACCTTTTTGTGCCCCCTCTTTGGAAACTGCAATTTTCATAAAGTTGGACAGGCTAAGTCCAGAAACTTTGTTCCGCTGACGCTGTAGAAATGGGAATAGACAAGCATAGCATCTGCCAGTTTATGTAGATTGGGGACTAATGCTATAATCATGTCACTGGTGAGTAATTCCTTGCCTCATCATCTTTTGGGGGAGGAAGCAAGCATAAAATAGTAGGCCTTGTGATCTTGCAGTAAATATGTGCACAGCTACCTATACACCAGCAAGGAAACGACACTAAAGTAGAGGGTGAATATCTTGCAGTGAATATGTGCACAGCTACCTGTACACCAGCAAGGCTAAAGTAGAGAGTGAATATGGGACACTAAAGTAGAGGGTGAATATGACATTAGATCACTCCAGAGATTGAGGAGCGATGAGTTTTCGATATTATTCAGAGAGTCATCAGAAGTGTGATCCTTCCTCGATAGCTCCCATGACGAATTGAGGATGGTACATCTCCACATGTGCATATATACATACATGTACATCTGTAGATTACTACAGAAAAGAATATTTTCAAGCAATTGACAATATCATTTTAGAGAATCATTTTTCACAGGGAAACTTTTTGCTTGTTAGAAAACCTGCCAATGGGAAGGCTTTAAAACTGCCTCAAGAATTGTGCAATGCATATATATATACCAAACAGATATCGATCTTGAGAAACTAAAATTACATTTACAGATGTTACCTGATGCCACACAAGCTACAACACTAGATGGCATTCAGACACGCAAAGTTACATGCATTCAAAGTATTTGTGATTTCTTCAATGAACAATCTAGTATAAGTGCATGCTGACAGAACTCCATTAAACTTTTGAAAATGTACTTGACAATGCCCGTCAAAACTGCTAATCTGAACCTAGCTTTCTCTGCTCTCCAGTGTTTAAAAATTTATTTAAGAAACTCGATGAGTCAGCAACATTTGCTGCATGGTTCTACATCACTTGGACGTGCAAAATCACATGAGTTTATTAGTAGAATTTTTTTTGGGACACTTTTGACTATAATTGGGCTAGGGCTATATATATAGCTGTCATGTTGTGGCCCATGTGAAACATCTTCCTACTCCACTGTCAGATAATGCAAGTGTCTAGTATAATTCCGTTCTATATATAAACAGATATGGACAGCAATTCCACACACACCAGCTTTAGCATCCTACAAACCTTGCTCTTTCTGTCAGATTGTTAGTTCACGTTACTGTTCAAGTAGCAGGTGACCTCAGCCAACCAAAGAAAACCACAATTTTTTTCCAGGGGAGCACACCCCTGACCCCCTAGATGGGGTGTGAAACTTTTGTCACATACTTAACCATCATCATCCCCTCTCCACCCACTCCCTCCTGTCTAATGAAGCCCTGATTACTTCTTCAATGAGAGGGTTAAAAGGACATTAAAAGATTAAAAGAGAGGGGCAAAATTAAAAGGGCATTAAAAGGCAGGGAGATGGTTAAAAGGCAGGGAGATGGTTAAAAGGACATTAAAGGCAGGGAGAGGGTTAAAAGGGCATTAAAAGGCAGGGAGAGGGTTAAAAGGACATTAAAAAGGAAGGACAGTCAGTACATATGCAGTATTTCTAATGACAAAAACACACGGTGATAGATAATTAGGTGATAGATAATTAGGTGATAGATAATTAGGTGAAAATCTTTATATCTTAAACATGTGCTTGATGTTCCTTAGTCTGAGTCCAACCGTGAAGAGAGAGTAACAGGTGAGGAACAGAGCACAGAGGTAAGCAGCAGAGAGGAAGTACACTGGTGAGTACGCTGCATTCAGGAGAGACTGAAGAGGAATAAGGCATGAGAATCATTAGAATCATTACTCGAATATAGCACACGAGTTGATATTTACCAGTAAAGCCAGGACCATGTGAGTGATGAAAACTAGGGCTAGGTTGGCCCAGCTACGAAAACTGGCTAGTTTGGTGAAACCTCTCGTGTATAAAGAGTTCCAGCAATCGAACCACAGGACTGACCAGCAGATGTGGAGCACCACCATGACACTGGCTCCCAGAGCTGTGATGGGGAGAATGGGGGGAGAAGGGAGAGGGGAGATAGAAGTGAGTGAAGGAGAGACAAAGTGAGTATGATCAAAATTAGTCCCTCACTAATCGGCACCCCCCATGAGCTGGATTGAGAGGGAACTAGAAGCAGTAGCTATGAGCACTTATTTTGTGAAAGAAGAACAAATATTGAGACCTGATCAACTACTTCGAATTTCAACACTCCAACTAAAGTGGGCTCTAGGGGTATTCTCACACAAAAGATTCCTATGCAGTGGGCTCTAGGGCTATTCCCACACAAAGGATTCCTATGCAGTGGGCTCTAGGACACAAAGGATTCCTGCTGTGAGCTCTATTCCCACACAAAGGATTCCTAGCACTAAAGAAGGAACTGCATTTTCCCCCCCTGGTTGAAGCCCCAAGAGCTGCAACTATTAGCTTGAAGAACACCTGGGTCAATAGAAACAGATCAAACTGAGTCTCTCGCACAAGCTGCTTAGATATGTACTCACTATGTGCCCACTGTTCCTTTGTATGTTCCTCCCCTCCAATTCCTGTTTTTACATACATGTGTGGAGCCTACACTGTCACTGTTAGATAATTATACCTCAAGACACTGGGTTGCTTCACCTCCCCATTGTCACTGTTAGATAATTATACCAGGTTGCTTCACCTCCCCATTGTCACTGTTAGATAATTATACCTCAAGACACTGGGTTGCTTCACCTCCCATTGTGTTGTATGCATCATACTTGAAGTTCAACAAGACTTGAAAAAGGGAAAGGGGGAAAGAGTGAGAGATGAAGAAGAAGTGAGTGGGTGGGAGGCAAAGGAGGAGTGAGTGAGGACAGGGAGGAGTGAGTGGAGGAGTGAGTGAGGACAGGGAGTGAGTGGAGGAGTGAGTGAGGACAGGGAGGAGTGAGTGGAGGAGTGAGTGAGGACAGGGAGGAGTGAGTGCAGGAGTGAGTGAGGACAGGGAGGAGTGAGTGGAGGAGTGAGTGAGGACAGGGAGGAGTGAGTGGAGGAGTGAGTGAGGACAGGGAGGAGTGAGTGGAGGAGTGAGTGAGGACAGGGAGGAGTGAGTGGAGGAGTGAGTGAGGACAGGGAGGAGTGAGTGGAGGAGTGAGTGAGGACAGGGAGGAGTGAGTGGAGGAGTGAGTGAGGACAGGGAGGAGTGAGTGGAGGAGTGAGTGAGGACAGGGAGGAGTGAGTGGAGGAGTGAGTGAGGACAGGGAGGAGTGAGTGGAGGAGTGAGTGAGGACAGGGAGGAGTGAGTGGAGGAGTGAGTGAGGACAGGGAGGAGTGAGTGGAGGAGTGAGTGAGGACAGGGAGGAGTGAGTGGAAGAGTGAGTGAGGACAGGGAGGAGTGAGCGGAGGAGTGAGTGAGGACAGGGAGGAGTGAGTGGAGGAGTGAGTGAGGACAGGGAGGAGTGAGTGGAGGAGTGAGTGAGGACAGGGAGTGAGTGGAGGAGTGAGTGGAGGAGTGAGTGGAGGAGTGAGTGAGGACAGGGAGTGAGTGGAGGAGTGAGTGGAGGAGTGAGTGGAGGAGTGAGTGGAGGAGTGAGTGGAGGAGTGAATGGAGCCTGTGAAGGAGTGACTGCAACAGCTACGAGATATCTGATGAAGTGGCAGGTCTTACCAAATATGCTAGTCCCAACTTGCTTTACCTCCCACAGAGAGATGGAGGTCTTAACCTACCTCACTGTCCTCTCTCTATAAGCGACTCCAAGTCTCAAGGCGGTGCCAGATACTCATCTCGGCTGACCCCTGCACCAGAAATATTGCAGAGACGGGCTTACAGGCAGAGATTGCTGCTAAACGGCTAAAGTTTCGATCAGCTGTCATTGTTAGAGACATTATCCAGAAAGGTCCTCACGCTCACAGAGAGCACTACTTGTAGCAGTCAGAAGTGGGTCACTAATGAGGAGGAACAAGCCCACTTGAAAGATCTCCGCAGCCTGCCTAGACAGGGCCATGATTCGTGCCGCCCCTGACTGCTACCCCTCTGGGCAAAAGTGGTACAGTCTCTCCCAAAGGAGTCTTCAAATTCATCCTCAATGCTCACATTATTCCTTACCCCACAATGCAAATCTGCACCTGTGGAAGAGGAAGAACTCTGACAAGTGCCATGAGGACCGCCAGAACCTCGTCCATGTCCTAAACTCATGCAAGATACATAGCCATGAAGCTACCTGTAAGACGGTACTATAAGCAGCATTGACTCTGTCCTGGATATTATCTACATATGATACTATCTCACAACACCTCCCTAACACACAATACCTCCCTAACACACAACACCTCCCTAACACACAACACCTCCCTAACACACAACACCTCCCTAACACACAACACCTCCCTAACACACAACACCTCCCTAACACACAACACCTCCCTAACACACAACACCTCCGTAACATAGCCTTTAGCACCTAGCCTTTAGCACCGCTGACCTTGCTGACCTTGCCAATACGTACAATTTCCCCTCTCACATCACCCCTACTGAACTCGGACCTGACATTGTCTTATGGGATGATGAACACAAGTGTGTCTGCCTGGTGGAACTAACAGTGTGTTTCCACACCTTATTCCACGAAGCTGTAACTAGGAACTTCAAATACCTACTACTCTCTGCATGTCAACAATCAGGCTACACAGCCAAGTAGATTACACTAGAAATTTGTTCACGTGGCTTTCTAAATCTGTGTGGTTTCATAAAGCTCCAAGACGAGCTAAAATCTCCACAACCAACCAAGACTCGTATTCTCTTGGTGCAAGCTGCTAGAGAAGCCATAATTGGCTCCTTTAACATCTGGTGCTGCAGAAATAGAAATACTCCTTAATTATTCCTTAATTATACTTTAATGTTAGTTGTTGTTGTTGTTTTGTTTTTCTGCATGCCATGCCGTGAGTCACTTAGTTTTGCAGATCGGGGCCAAATGATTGTGCAATGTTTTTGTAGAACATTATGACAAGCTGAGCTTGTCACTCCACATGTGCATTATTCAATGAAGTAAGGAAGGAGTGAGTGAGTGAGAGACAAGGAAGGAGTGAGTGAGTGAGAGACAAGGAAGGAGTGAGTGAGTGAGTGAGGAAGGAGTGAGTGTGTGAGTGACAAGGAAGGAGTGAGTGAGTGAGAGACAAGGAAGGAGTGAGTGAGTGAGAGACAAGGAAGGAGTGAGTGAGTGAGAGACAAGGAAGGAGTGAGTGAGTGAGAGACAAGGAAGGAGTGAGTGAGTGAGTGACAAGGAAGGAGTGAGTGAGTGAGAGACAAGGAAGGAGTGAGTGAGTGAGAGACAAGGAAGGAGTGAGTGAGTGAGAGACAAGGAAGGAGTGAGTGAGTGAGAGACAAGGAAGGAGTGAGTGAGTGAGAGACAAGGAAGGAGTGAGTGAGTGAGAGACAAGGAAGGAGTGAGTGAGTGAGAGGCAAGGAAGGAGTGAGTGAGTGAGAGACAAGGAAGGAGTGAGTGTGTGAGAGACAAGGAAGGAGTGAGTGAGTGAGAGACAAGGAAGGAGTGTGTGAGAGACAAGGAAGGAGTGAGTGAGTGAGAGACAAGGAAGGAGTGAGTGAGTGAGTGACAAGGAAGGAGTGAGTGAGTGAGAGACAAGGAAGGAGTGAGTGAGTGAGACAAGGAAGGAGTGAGTGAGTGAGAGACAAGGAAGGAGTGAGTGTGTGAGAGACAAGGAAGGAGTGAGTGAGTGAGTGACAAGGAAGGAGTGAGTGAGTGAGAGACAAGGAAGGAGTGAGTGAGTGAGTGACAAGGAAGGAGTGAGTGAGTGAGAGACAAGGAAGGAGTGAGTGAGTGACAAGGAAGGAGTGAGTGTGTGAGAGACAAGGAAGGAGTGAGTGAGTGAGAGACAAGGAAGGAGTGAGTGTGTGAGAGACAAGGAAGGAGTGAGTGAGTGAGAGACAAGGAAGGAGTGAGTGAGTGAGAGACAAGGAAGGAGTGAGTGAGTGAGTGACAAGGAAGGAGTGAGTGAGTGAGAGACAAGGAAGGAGTGAGTGAGTGAGAGACAAGGAAGGAGTGAGTGAGTGAGAGACAAGGAAGGAGTGAGTGAGTGAGAGACAAGGAAGGAGTGAGTGAGTGAGAGACAAGGAAGGAGTGAGTGAGTGAGAGACAAGGAAGGAGTGAGTGAGTGAGAGACAAGGAAGGAGTGAGTGAGTGAGAGACAAGGAAGGAGTGAGTGTGTGAGAGACAAGGAAGGAGTGAGTGAGTGAGAGACAAGGAAGGAGTGAGTGAGTGAGAGACAAGGAAGGAGTGAGTGAGTGAGAGACAAGGAAGGAGTGAGTGAGTGAGAGACAAGGAAGGAGTGAGTGAGTGAGTGACAAGGAAGGAGTGAGTGTGTGAGAGACAAGGAAGGAGTGAGTGAGTGAGAGACAAGGAAGGAGTGAGTGAGTGAGAGACAAGGAAGGAGTGAGTGAGTGAGAGACAAGGAAGGAGTGAGTGAGTGAGTGACAAGGAAGGAGTGAGTGAGTGAGAGACAAGGAAGGAGTGAGTGTGTGAGAGACAAGGAAGGAGTGAGTGAGTGAGAGACAAGGAAGGAGTGAGTGAGTGAGAGACAAGGAAGGAGTGAGTGAGTGAGAGACAAGGAAGGAGTGAGTGAGTGAGAGACAAGGAAGGAGTGAGTGAGTGAGAGACAAGGAAGGAGTGAGTGAGTGAGTGACAAGGAAGGAGTGAGTGAGTGAGAGACAAGGAAGGAGTGAGTGAGTGAGTGACAAGGAAGGAGTGAGTGAGTGAGAGACAAGGAAGGAGTGAGTGAGTGAGAGACAAGGAAGGAGTGAGTGAGTGAGAGACAAGGAAGGAGTGAGTGTGTGAGAGACAAGGAAGGAGTGAGTGAGTGAGAGACAAGGAAGGAGTGAGTGAGTGAGAGACAAGGAAGAGTGAGTGAGTGAGAGACAAGGAAGGAGTGAGTGAGTGAGAGACAAGGAAGGAGTGAGTGAGTGAGAGACAAGGAAGGAGTGAGTGTGTGAGTGACAAGGAAGGAGTGAGTGAGTGAGAGACAAGGAAGGAGTGAGTGAGTGAGAGACAAGGAAGGAGTGAGTGAGTGAGAGACAAGGAAGGAGTGAGTGAGTGAGAGACAAGGAAGGAGTGAGTGAGTGAGAGACAAGGAAGGAGTGAGTGAGTGAGAGACAAGGAAGGAGTGAGTGAGTGAGTGACAAGGAAGGAGTGAGTGAGTGAGAGACAAGGAAGGAGTGAGTGAGTGAGAGACAAGGAAGGAGTGAGTGAGTGAGAGACAAGGAAGGAGTGAGTGAGTGAGAGACAAGGAAGGAGTGAGTGAGTGAGAGACAAGGAAGGAGTGAGTGAGTGAGAGACAAGGAAGGAGTGAGTGTGTGAGAGACAAGGAAGGAGTGAGTGAGTGAGAGACAAGGAAGGAGTGAGTGAGTGAGAGACAAGGAAGGAGTGAGTGAGTGAGAGACAAGGAAGGAGTGAGTGAGTGAGAGACAAGGAAGGAGTGAGTGAGTGAGAGACAAGGAAGGAGTGAGTGTGTGAGAGACAAGGAAGGAGTGAGTGAGTGAGAGACAAGGAAGGAGTGAGTGAGTGAGTGACAAGGAAGGAGTGAGTGAGTGAGAGACAAGGAAGGAGTGAGTGAGTGAGAGACAAGGAAGGAGTGAGTGAGTGAGAGACAAGGAAGGAGTGAGTGAGTGAGAGACAAGGAAGGAGTGAGTGTGTGAGAGACAAGGAAGGAGTGAGTGAGTGAGTGACAAGGAAGGAGTGAGTGAGTGAGAGACAAGGAAGGAGTGAGTGAGTGAGAGACAAGGAAGGAGTGAGTGAGTGAGAGACAAGGAAGGAGTGAGTGTGTGAGAGACAAGGAAGGAGTGAGTGAGTGAGAGACAAGGAAGGAGTGAGTGAGTGAGAGACAAGGAAGGAGTGAGTGAGTGAGTGACAAGGAAGGAGTGAGTGAGTGAGAGACAAGGAAGGAGTGAGTGAGTGAGTGACAAGGAAGGAGTGAGTGAGTGAGAGACAAGGAAGGAGTGAGTGAGTGAGAGACAAGGAAGGAGTGAGTGTGTGAGAGACAAGGAAGGAGTGAGTGAGTGAGGGACAAGGAAGGAGTGAGTGAGTGAGAGACAAGGAAGGAGTGAGTGAGTGAGAGACAAGGAAGGAGTGAGTGTGTGAGAGACAAGGAAGGAGTGAGTGAGTGAGAGACAAGGAAGGAGTGAGTGAGTGAGAGACAAGGAAGGAGTGAGTGAGTGAGAGACAAGGAAGGAGTGAGTGAGTGAGTGACAAGGAAGGAGTGAGTGAGTGAGAGACAAGGAAGGAGTGAGTGAGTGAGAGACAAGGAAGGAGTGAGTGAGTGAGAGACAAGGAAGGAGTGAGTGAGTGAGTGAGGAAGGAGTGAGTGTGTGAGAGACAAGGAAGGAGTGAGTGAGTGAGTGAGGAAGGAGTGAGTGAGTGAGAGACAAGGAAGGAGTGAGTGAGTGAGTGAGGAAGGAGTGAGTGAGTGAGAGACAAGGAAGGAGTGAGTGAGTGAGTGAGGAAGGAGTGAGTGTGTGAGAGACAAGGAAGGAGTGAGTGAGTGAGTGAGGAAGGAGTGAGTGAGTGAGTGACAAGGAAGGAGTGAGTGTGTGAGTGAGAGACAAGGAAGGAGTGAGTGAGTGAGAGACAAGGAAGGAGTGAGTGAGTGAGAGACAAGGAAGGAGTGAGTGAGTGAGTGAGGAAGGAGTGAGTGAGTGAGAGACAAGGAAGGAGTGAGTGAGTGAGTGACAAGGAAGGAGTGAGTGAGTGAGTGACAAGGAAGGAGTGAGTGAGTGAGAGACAAGGAAGGAGTGAGTGAGTGAGTGACAAGGAAGGAGTGAGTGAGTGAGAGACAAGGAAGGAGTGAGTGAGTGAGAGACAAGGAAGGAGTGAGTGAGTGAGAGACAAGGAAGGAGTGAGTGTGTGAGAGACAAGGAAGGAGTGAGTGAGTGAGAGACAAGGAAGGAGTGAGTGAGTGAGTGACAAGGAAGGAGTGAGTGAGTGAGAGACAAGGAAGGAGTGAGTGAGTGAGAGACAAGGAAGGAGTGAGTGAGTGAGAGGCAAGGAAGGAGTGAGTGAGTGAGAGACAAGGAAGGAGTGAGTGAGTGAGAGACAAGGAAGGAGTGAGTGAGTGAGAGACAAGGAAGGAGTGAGTGAGTGAGAGACAAGGAAGGAGTGAGTGAGTGAGTGACAAGGAAGGAGTGAGTGAGTGAGAGACAAGGAAGGAGTGAGTGAGTGAGAGACAAGGAAGGAGTGAGTGAGTGAGAGACAAGGAAGGAGTGAGTGAGTGAGAGACAAGGAAGGAGTGAGTGAGTGAGAGACAAGGAAGGAGTGAGTGAGTGAGAGACAAGGAAGGAGTGAGTGAGTGAGAGACAAGGAAGGAGTGAGTGAGTGAGTGAGGAAGGAGTGAGTGAGTGAGAGACAAGGAAGGAGTGAGTGAGTGAGAGACAAGGAAGGAGTGAGTGAGTGAGAGACAAGGAAGGAGTGAGTGAGTGAGAGACAAGGAAGGAGTGAGTGAGTGAGAGACAAGGAAGGAGTGAGTGAGTGAGAGACAAGGAAGGAGTGAGTGTGTGAGAGACAAGGAAGGAGTGAGTGAGTGAGAGACAAGGAAGGAGTGAGTGAGTGAGGGACAAGGAAGGAGTGAGTGAGTGAGAGACAAGGAAGGAGTGAGTGAGTGAGAGACAAGGAAGGAGTGAGTGTGTGAGAGACAAGGAAGGAGTGAGTGAGTGAGAGAGACAAGGAAGGAGTGAGTGATCTGCAGGATAACTATCCTACAGAATACTTACATGAAAGAAAACCTCCTCTCAATCTACCCTCTACAGAAGAGGATTGGAGGAAAGGTGATTTATATTTCCTGGAGAATCTTGTCCCACGAATACACCTGGCTGCCTCAGTGGATGAAAAGAACTGTATCCTAGCTGAGGGAATTTACAACTACTTTGCCACACAGTACGGAATACGACAGGCTGCTCACAAGACCACCAAACAACTTCCCAACACAAACTATCAAAAACATGATAGGGCCCTCAAGAAGGTAACAGAGCTAAGGAATAAGGCAAGGAAAGAGTTCAGGAAGGTCAAGAGAGAAGGCTCACCCAGAGATATGATCCAGTCCTTTGCAAGAAATTTCTTCAAACTAGTTCGCCAACAGAATGCTTTGAAGAGAAAGTCGAAAAGTAAGAGTGAAACCCGATCTGCAAGGTCAGCTAGACACCACTGCCATAAACATTTCTGGAAGTTTACCCATGAGCTTCTAGACCACAATGCTGCCAGCAGGGTCACACCAGAGTTTTCTGAAGGTGAAGCTTTCAAATTCTTCAGCAATTCATACAAATCCATCCCAAAAACCTTTGAGAAACCTGATTGGATGCCGCTCCCCAAGCCTCCCACCACTGAATTCAAGGGAGACCTCATTATGCCAGCAGAAGTCCTAATGGTCATCAGACACACCAATTCTACATCAACCCCTTCCCCATTTGATCAAATTCCCTACCGAATCTTCAAGAGATGCCCCTCCCTCACTCGAGCCCTTGTTGACCTTTTCAATTGTTGTTGGACTACTTCAACAGTCCCATCAGTTTGGAAGTTTGCGGGAATCAAACTATTTGGCAAGAGTTCAGCTACTGAAGACCCAACAACCCCTTCAAATTTCAGGCCAATTGCCCTGACATCCTGCATTGGGAAGATGTTTACTACCATCCTCAAAAACAGATGGCTTCAATACATGTTGGAAAATGGCTACCTCGACCGGTCAACCCAGAAGGCTTTCTTGAAAGCAACCCCAGGGTGCACTGAACACCACTCCAAACTAGCCACTATCCTGTTTGAGGCCCAAAAGAAACATAAATCACTTGCTGTTTCCTGGATTGACCTCGCAAATGCATACGGCAGCGTCCACCACTCGCTCATCCAGTTCTCACTCAAACACTACTATGCCCCCCCACAACTCTGCTCCATCTTAGAATCCCTTTACTCAGACCTCGCAGCCACCATCCTAACTTCAGATTGGTCTACCCCAAGCATTCCTCTGAAGATAGGTGTCTACCAAGGTGACCCTCTGTCGGGGGTAGTGTTTAATACAGTCATTAACACCTTAGTTGACACTTTGCAAGCACAAAAAGATCTTGGGTACACATTATCTGACTCTACCCACCACACCAACCTTCTTCAATATGCAGATGATACATGTATCATTACCAACAGCCCAGCCGCCGGTCAGCAACAGTTGAACACGGTCGACCAGTGGCTTGGATGGTCGGGTATGAAGGCAAATATTGCAAAATGCCACTCTGTAGCAATACAAAGCTCTACAGGTCACACCATCGACCCCCAGCTTACCTTGTCAGGAAAGACACTCCCTTTCATGGGCAGTAGTACCATCAAGTTCCTTGGGTTACCCATTCAGATTCCTCAAAATCCTTCCATGGCCCGATCCAACCTTAAAGAGGCTCTAAATCGCATGGTACAAGCAGTGGACAGATGTCCAGTCACAAGACAGCAGAAGATGAAACTGTACAAGCTTGGTGTGTGTCCTAGGCTCAATTGGCCTCTCACCATCCATGTTTT
>JAQNBH010000008.1:4353559-4531070 GCA_028752905.1 Cladorhizidae sp. MBARI D1340-BT2 | reverse complement strand
GAGACAAGGAAGGAGTGAGTGTCGAGAGAGACAAGGAAGGAGTGAGTGAGTGAGAGACAAGGAAGGAGTGAGTGAGTGAGAGACAAGGAAGGAGTGAGTGAGTGAGAGACAAGGAAGGAGTGAGTGAGTGAGAGACAAGGAAGGAGTGAGTGAAGTGAGAGACAAGGAAGGAGTGAGTGAGTGAGAGACAAGGAAGGAGTGAGTGAGTGAGAGACAAGGAAGGAGTGAGTGAGTGAGAGACAAGGAAGGAGTGAGTGAGTGAGAGACAAGGAAGGAGTGAGTGAGTGAGAGACAAGGAAGGAGTGAGTGAGTGAGAGACAAGGAAGGAGTGAGTGAGTGAGAGACAAGGAAGGAGTGAGTGAGTGAGAGACAAGGAAGGAGTGAGTGAGTGAGAGACAAGGAAGGAGTGAGTGAGTGAGAGACAAGGAAGGAGTGAGTGAGTGAGAGACAAGGAAGGAGTGAGTGAGTGAGAGACAAGGAAGGAGTGAGTGAGTGAGAGACAAGGAAGGAGTGAGTGAGTGAGAGACAAGGAAGGAGTGAGTGAGTGAGAGACAAGGAAGGAGTGAGTGAGTGAGAGACAAGGAAGGAGTGAGTGAGTGAGAGACAAGGAAGGAGTGAGTGAGTGAGAGACAAGGAAGGAGTGAGTGAGTGAGAGACAAGGAAGGAGTGAGTGAGTGAGAGACAAGGAAGGAGTGAGTGAGTGAGAGACAAGGAAGGAGTGAGTGAGTGAGAGACAAGGAAGGAGTGAGTGAGTGAGAGACAAGGAAGGAGTGAGTGAGTGAGAGACAAGGAAGGAGTGAGTGAGTGAGAGACAAGGAAGGAGTGAGTGAGTGAGAGACAAGGAAGGAGTGAGTGAGTGAGAGACAAGGAAGGAGTGAGTGAGTGAGAGACAAGGAAGGAGTGAGTGAGTGAGAGACAAGGAAGGAGTGAGTGAGTGAGAGACAAGGAAGGAGTGAGTGAGTGAGAGACAAGGAAGGAGTGAGTGAGTGAGAGACAAGGAAGGAGTGAGTGAGTGAGAGACAAGGAAGGAGTGAGTGAGTGAGAGACAAGGAAGGAGTGAGTGAGTGAGAGACAAGGAAGGAGTGAGTGAGTGAGAGACAAGGAAGGAGTGAGTGAGTGAGAGACAAGGAAGGAGTGAGTGAGTGAGAGACAAGGAAGGAGTGAGTGAGAGACAAGGAAGGAGTGAGTGAGTGAGAGACAAGGAAGGAGTGGAGTGAGTGAGGAAGTGAGGAGTGAGAGACAAGGAAGGAGTGAGTGAGTGAGAGACAAGGAAGGAGTGAGTGAGTGAGAGACAAGGAAGGAGTGAGTGAGTGAGAGACAAGGAGGAGTGAGTGAGTGAGAGACAAGGAAGGAGTGAGTGAGTGAGAGACAAGGAAGGAGTGAGTGAGTGAGAGACAAGGAAGGAGTGAGTGAGTGAGAGACAAGGAAGGAGTGAGTGAGTGAGAGACAAGGAAGGAGTGAGTGAGTGAGAGACAAGGAAGGAGTGAGTGAGTGAGAGACAAGGAAGGAGTGAGTGAGTGAGAGACAAGGAAGGAGTGAGTGTGTGAGAGACAAGGAAGGAGTGAGTGAGTGAGAGACAAGGAAGGAGTGAGTGAGTGAGAGACAAGGAAGGAGTGAGTGAGTGAGAGACAAGGAAGGAGTGAGTGAGTGAGAGACAAGGAAGGAGTGAGTGAGTGAGAGACAAGGAAGGAGTGAGTGAGTGAGAGACAAGGAAGGAGTGAGTGAGTGAGAGACAAGGAAGGAGTGAGTGAGTGAGAGACAAGGAAGGAGTGAGTGAGAGACAAGGAAGGAGTGAGTGTGTGAGAGACAAGGAAGGAGTGAGTGAGTGAGAGACAAGGAAGGAGTGAGTGAGAGAGGCAAGGAAGGAGTGAGTGTGTGAGAGACAAGGAAGGAGTGAGTGAGTGAGAGACAAGGAAGGAGTGAGTGTGAGAGAGACAAGGAAGGAGTGAGTGAGTGAGAGACAAGGAAGGAGTGAGTGAGTGAGAGTGACAAGGAAGGAGTGAGTGAGTGAGTGACAAGGAAGGAGTGAGTGAGTGAGAGACAAGGAAGGAGTGAGTGAGTGAGAGACAAGGAAGGAGTGAGTGTGTGAGAGACAAGGAAGGAGTGAGTGTGTGAGAGACAAGGAAGGAGTGAGTGAGTGAGAGACAAGGAAGGAGTGAGTGAGAGACAAGGAAGGAGTGAGTGAGTGAGAGACAAGGAAGGAGTGAGTGAGTGAGAGACAAGGAAGGAGTGAGTGAGTGAGAGACAAGGAAGGAGTGAGTGAGAGACAAGGAAGGAGTGAGTGAGTGAGAGACAAGGAAGGAGTGAGTGAGTGAGAGACAAGGAAGGAGTGAGTGAGTGAGAGACAAGGAAGGAGTGAGTGTGTGAGAGACAAGGAAGGAGTGAGTGAGTGAGAGACAAGGAAGGAGTGAGTGAGTGAGAGACAAGGAAGGAGTGAGTGAGTGAGAGACAAGGAAGGAGTGAGTGAGTGAGTGACAAGGAAGGAGTGAGTGAGTGAGAGACAAGGAAGGAGTGAGTGTGTGAGAGACAAGGAAGGAGTGAGTGAGTGAGTGACAAGGAAGGAGTGAGTGAGTGAGAGACAAGGAAGGAGTGAGTGAGTGAGTGAGGAAGGAGTGAGCGAGTGAGAGACAAGGAAGGAGTGAGTGAGTGAGAGACAAGGAAGGAGTGAGTGAGTGAGAGACAAGGAAGGAGTGAGTGAGTGAGAGACAAGGAAGGAGTGAGTGAGAGAGACAAGGAAGGAGTGAGTGAGTGAGAGACAAGGAAGGAGTGAGTGAGTGAGAGACAAGGAAGGAGTGAGTGAGTGAGAGACAAGGAAGGAGTGAGTGAGTGAGTGACAAGGAAGGAGTGAGTGAGTGAGTGACAAGGAAGGAGTGAGTGAGTGAGAGACAAGGAAGGAGTGAGTGAGTGAGAGACAAGGAAGGAGTGAGTGAGTGAGTGACAAGGAAGGAGTGAGTGAGTGAGTGACAAGGAAGGAGTGAGTGAGTGAGAGACAAGGAAGGAGTGAGTGAGTGAGAGACAAGGAAGGAGTGAGTGAGTGAGAGACAAGGAAGGAGTGAGTGAGAGAGAGACAAGGAAGGAGTGAGTGAGTGAGAGACAAGGAAGGAGTGTGTGAGTGAGTGACAAGGAAGGAGTGAGTGAGTGAGGGACAAGGAAGGAGTGAGTGAGTGAGAGACAAGGAAGGAGTGAGTGAGTGAGAGACAAGGAAGGAGTGAGTGAGTGAGAGACAAGGAAGGAGTGAGTGAGTGAGAGTGACAAGGAAGGAGTGAGTGAGTGAGTGACAAGGAAGGAGTGAGTGAGTGAGAGACAAGGAAGGAGTGAGTGAGTGAGAGACAAGGAAGGAGTGAGTGTGTGAGAGACAAGGAAGGAGTGAGTGTGTGAGAGACAAGGAAGGAGTGAGTGAGTGAGAGACAAGGAAGGAGTGAGTGAGAGACAAGGAAGGAGTGAGTGAGTGAGAGACAAGGAAGGAGTGAGTGAGTGAGAGACAAGGAAGGAGTGAGTGAGTGAGAGACAAGGAAGGAGTGAGTGAGAGACAAGGAAGGAGTGAGTGAGTGAGAGACAAGGAAGGAGTGAGTGAGTGAGAGACAAGGAAGGAGTGAGTGAGTGAGAGACAAGGAAGGAGTGAGTGTGTGAGAGACAAGGAAGGAGTGAGTGAGTGAGAGACAAGGAAGGAGTGAGTGAGTGAGAGACAAGGAAGGAGTGAGTGAGTGAGAGACAAGGAAGGAGTGAGTGAGTGAGTGACAAGGAAGGAGTGAGTGAGTGAGAGACAAGGAAGGAGTGAGTGTGTGAGAGACAAGGAAGGAGTGAGTGAGTGAGTGACAAGGAAGGAGTGAGTGAGTGAGAGACAAGGAAGGAGTGAGTGAGTGAGTGAGGAAGGAGTGAGCGAGTGAGAGACAAGGAAGGAGTGAGTGAGTGAGAGACAAGGAAGGAGTGAGTGAGTGAGAGACAAGGAAGGAGTGAGTGAGTGAGAGACAAGGAAGGAGTGAGTGAGAGAGACAAGGAAGGAGTGAGTGAGTGAGAGACAAGGAAGGAGTGAGTGAGTGAGAGACAAGGAAGGAGTGAGTGAGTGAGAGACAAGGAAGGAGTGAGTGAGTGAGTGACAAGGAAGGAGTGAGTGAGTGAGTGACAAGGAAGGAGTGAGTGAGTGAGAGACAAGGAAGGAGTGAGTGAGTGAGAGACAAGGAAGGAGTGAGTGAGTGAGTGACAAGGAAGGAGTGAGTGAGTGAGTGACAAGGAAGGAGTGAGTGAGTGAGAGACAAGGAAGGAGTGAGTGAGTGAGAGACAAGGAAGGAGTGAGTGAGTGAGAGACAAGGAAGGAGTGAGTGAGAGAGAGACAAGGAAGGAGTGAGTGAGTGAGAGACAAGGAAGGAGTGTGTGAGTGAGTGACAAGGAAGGAGTGAGTGAGTGAGGGACAAGGAAGGAGTGAGTGAGTGAGAGAGACAAGGAAGGAGTGAGTGAGTGAGAGACAAGGAAGGAGTGAGTGAGAGAGAAGACATTGTTTTTCCTTACCCATGGTGAGGACGAAATATTGAGAAATTTGTCTGTCATTGATGCCCGGTATGCCTGGGCCTCCACTTTCACGTAAAATGTTAGAGAACATGGAGATGGCACTCACAATCCCAAATCCTAGCCCGCTCACTGAGCCACACAGACACAGGAAAGGGGGTTGGAGTGAGGGAGAGGAGAAGGAGGAGGAGAACAAGGACAAGGAGGAAGAGGAGGAGGAGAAGAAGAGGAAGAGAAGGAGGGAAGAGAAGGAGAGGAAGAGAAGGAGAGGAAGAGAAGGAGAGGAAGAGAAGGAGAGGAAGAGAAGGAGAGGAAGAGAAGGAGAGGAAGAGAAGGAGAGGAAGAGAAGGAGAGGAAGAGAAGGAGAGGAAGAGAAGGAGAGGAAGAGAAGGAGAGGAAGAGAAGGAGAGGAAGAGAAGGAGAGGAAGAGAAGGAGAGGAAGAGAAGGAGAGGAAGAGAAGGAGAGGAAGAGAAGGAGAGGAAGAGAAGGAGAGGAAGAGAAGGAGAGGAAGAGAAGGAGAGGAAGAGAAGGAGAGGAAGAGAAGGAGAGGAAGAGAAGGAGAGGAAGAGAAGGAGAGGAAGAGAAGGAGAGGAAGAGAAGGAGAGGAAGAGAAGGAGAGGAAGAGAAGGAGAGGAAGAGAAGGAGAGGAAGAGAAGGAGAGGAAGAGAAGGAGAGGAAGAGAAGGAGAGGAAGAGAAGGAGAGGAAGAGAAGGAGAGGAAGAGAAGGAGAGGAAGAGAAGGAGAGGAAGAGAAGGAGAGGAAGAGAAGGAGAGGAAGAGAAGGAGAGGAAGAGAAGGAGAGGAAGAGAAGGAGAGGAAGACAAGGAGGGAGAGGAAGAGAAGGAGAGGAAGGAAGAGAAGGAGGGGAAGGAACAAGAATGAGAGGGAGGAAGAGAAGGGGAGGAAGAGAAGGAGAGGAAGAGAAGGAGAGGAAGAGAAGGAGAGGAAGAGAAGGAGAGGAAGAGAAGGAGAGGAAGAGAAGGAGAGGAAGAGAAGGAGAGGAAGAGAAGGAGAGGAAGACAAGGAGGGAGAGGAAGAGAAGGAGAGGAAGGAAGAGAAGGAGGGGAAGGAACAAGAATGAGAGGGAGGAAGAGGAGGAGGAGAGGGTGCAAAGAAGGCATTTGATCAAGACACATCACAAGTGGTAGTTGCAAATGTACCATAAGCAACCCTGTGTTTTCTTCGAGGAGTCTTGTCATTACTGAGCACTTCCAGGACTTTGTCTGCCTTACTGCAATAAGAATGTACTCCTTGATGGTGGAAACCCATTGCTACATCTTAGCACTATAGAATTAGAATGAGAAACTCACTTGAGAAGTTGGAAAAGTAGCCATCTGAAAAACTCTTGGAAGAAAACCGAAAAGGGGATGGTGAAGACTGGGTTGTACTTAAGAGGAGGAACTATGATCCAGACAATAGACGTCATCAGCAAGGACAACAGCCAGAAAAAAGCTCTGGAATAGGGATTGTTTTTAACTCTCAAAACTAACCAGTATTAGATTATAAACTTACGATGTGATCATGATTATAATCTCATGAGGTTTTCTTGCGACAGTGACGCCGAATAGAACGATCATTGGCCCAAAAGATATAAATCCATAGCTGAAGACCGACAGGTAAGTCATTCTCCTCACTTCACCACCAGCCGCTTGGTGAACCCAATTACGTCATCACCGCCTACTTCGTTCATTGCAAGCTCAGCAGATTTTATTTCAAGCACGTGAGACTGATGATTGTGTAATTGGGAAGCGAGCAGGCCGCCCAAAGCTACTGGATTGGTGCTGAATTTTAGATTACTTGACGAGACCTCTGCTGATTGCAAGATAGCCAGTAAAAACGTGACTCAAATCTTGAATGTTTTTTAAAAATTCATCATCTATTCGTCTTGGTTCACCCCTGTGCCATCCTCATGATTGTATATGCGGCACTAAGGTGGAGTCAAATGGAACACATGGTTTGAGTTGCAAGAAGAGCGCAGGGAGATTTGCCAGACACGCTCAAATCAACGACCTCATCAAGCGAGCTCTGTCAACTGCTCACATTCCTTCAGTCCTTGAGCCCAGTGGTGTTAGTCGAACCGATGGGAAGAGACCAGACGGCATGACGATTTTTCCTTGGAAAAATGGACGGATCATGATTTGGGACTACACTTGCTCTGACACCCTGGCGCCTAGTCATATTGCTACCTCATCAATTGCCCCCTGTAAAGTCGCTGAAAATGCAGAGAAGGCCAAGTTGATGAAGTACGCCAACCTTCAGCGAGACTACATCCTCGAACCAGTCTGCGTGGAGACCCTTGGACCATGGGGACCGGGAGGACTGAAGTTAGTCCAGGAAATTGGCCGAAGGATCGCTGCGGAAACCGGAGAGCAGAGAGGGACCCAGTACTTGCTCCAGTCGATAAGTGTTGCTGTGGAACGAGGCAATGCTGCAAGCGTGATGGGAACTGTAGCTAATACCAGAAATCTGGAGGAGATTTATTATTTAATGTGATTTTACATGTTTTTGGTTTTACAGTTATGAACAATAATAGATTTTATATACCAAACCATTATCTAGATTCATTTATAGCACAATGCGTATTCAAGTCATGGTTGTACATATAATATATATAACTGTACTGCAAAAAAAACAACAAAAAAAAAACAAAAAAATTTATGTTCTAAATATGTCTCATGAATTGATGTTTCTATGTAATATTTGAAGATACAAAAAATGAAGGGGGTGGGATAGAAAGTGCGGTTTGATAATAATCAATTAGAGACTGCGTACTCCCAACAATTTCTCGTTCTGAACAAAACTGACTTGTCCGAAATTCAGCTGGGCTATGAACTGCTAGTGTTTCAAGTGAGCTTGGATAAGAAGTTACTTTATGCAGTGTTGCCATAATTTTTTTGGTCATTTCCAAATTACTCGCCTGTGTTATCCAAATTTTTTGGCAACAAAAAATCCAAACAAAATCCAAACAACAATTTCATGAGAAATAACATACTAAAGTGTGTTCATAGCATTTACACATGTCTTTAATAGTTCAGTGTTCGGTTTAAATTCATAGCATTTTTGAGGAACATTGAATTGCACTGTTAAAAGTGAATTTAATGTAGAAATTCCTAGTCTGTTTCTGTGCTTCGTTTTGTTGAGACTGAATAAATGTTCGGCATCAGCATTGCCATGGGGTAGGCTTTTGCGAGTTTTGCCAATGTGGAGTAGCGATACTCAGTTTCCAAGCAGTCTTTGATTTGGCTGATTGCATGCCAATACCTACTTTTCCACCTCTGTGATGGCCGGTGACTTTAGGAGGTAATGGCGACGTGCAGAACTCCATAAATTCCTCTTGAAGGTTGGGTTTGTCACCAACTTGAACTACCTGAGGAACACACTCTGCTGCAGCAAGCACCTGACCAGCCATACTGTATTGATGTAAGCCTGGTTGAAGCCATTTGAGATTGGAGAGTAACTTGTGACTCATAGGTAATCGTTTGACAGCTCCCTTGGCTGCAGCAATCCACCAAGCTTGGATAGTCTCCATAAATTTTCTCACATCTTCAGATGATCTTCTTTAAGGTATGATAGTGTGTTGTGACCTACGAAAACTTCGTGTAAAGGGAGATACTCTTCTGAGTTATCAATACATTGTGAAACATGTTCAGCAGCACACACATACTCAGAATTCATGAACCGCAACAGAAATGTTCATATTAAGCCATCGAGCTCTTGGTAGAGAACATAAAGAATTGGAGATTGCTGCTGCATGTACCTAAATTATTAACAATTGGTAATGCAGAACATAGAAAGAGCAAGTAAGCTTTGGTCAGAGGCTTTTCAAGTTCAATTTTTACTCTTCTCACTACTGCCTGCTAATCCTCAGTACTTCGAAAGTGTGAGAGTAAGGCTTCACATTGCTCGATAAGATGATTTACACAAGCTTCAAGGCTGAGCCATCGTGTTTGGCATGCTTTAAACAACTTGTGTGGCTTGCATTCCACAAAACTCTGAAATTCTTGAAACTGTCGCAGCCTCCTTGGGCTCTTCTGGAAATAATACCATACATCAGTTGTCAATTCATCAGGCAAGACTTTGCAGGCCTCATTTGCTATTGGTGATGCTATGTGACAATGACAATGAAGAGCAACTAAAGCTGGCTGCTTACATCGTAACCGTGACATCGCTGAATTTCATGCTCCCAACATTACATTGGCCCCATCTGTACCTAATCCGACAAGATTATCATAAAGGAGGGTAGTGGATTCTTGAAAATGCTTATCGATTGCGTTAAATAGCAGCTCTGCAGTTGCCCTCTCTACACTCTCTAGGGCAAAGAAGACACATCTCACCTGTCCTTGGGTGTTATCGAAGAATCGAAGCATAATAGCAGCTTGTTGTGTAACGGTAATATCAGTTGTCTTATCAGTTTGGAGGCTGAAGTATTTAGTCTCTCTAACTGCTGCGGAAATGGTTTTCCAACAATCCTGGGCAATAACTTTCAACACAGCTGTTGCTTTAGTACGACTGCACTTAAAGTCTTTAGCAATAGAAGAATCAGGAAACATCAACTTGAATAGTTTGGTACAATGATCCCCAAATTGAAAGGCAAGATGGTGCTCTCCAAGGAAATATGCGAAGAGTACTTCTACAGACTCCTCTCTTATTGGCCCAAAGTAGGACTGTAGAGGCAGTACACCCACACCATCTTTTTCTGAGTGTTTGTGTAATTTCGTTTCCTGATGTCTCCTGAGATCTCTAGTACCTCCTCTTCCAAGGTTTATATCTACAGAAGGCAAAAGAAGATCCCTTTCTCGAAGTTGTGGCCCATGGGAAAGTCTTTGCATACTGTCTACGATAGAGACACAATCGCTTTTTTTGCCTACCTAAGACCTGATAGATGTATAGATTTGACTGTCAATGTCAATTTGTGAAACCTCATTATCAGAGTCAGAATCCATATCTGAAGAATCTTCTTCCAGTAACCTTGAAGTACTGGGTTCTGAAGATACTATAGCTAACTCTCTCTGACACTCACTGTGAAAGATCTAACTCTTGCACAAATCAGGCTTTAAATACCCAACCAGATAGCTCATGCATGAGCATGCACATAGATCAAAGGGTTCTGGCTCTGCAGGCATATTCCTGCACAGAACACAGGACAAGTGAATATTCCTGCACAGACCAGGTGACCACATAATAACACAGGACTCCAAGTGACCACAGACAGACCAGGTGACCACAAAATGACCACACTCAGCTAATACCACAGAGAGTGGTTTTAAAATAGGCTGCACATGGTCTGATATGCATGAAATGTCAAACAATTTTCTAATGATGAAAAATCCAAACATTTATTGTTAAAAATCCAAACAGAAAATTTTAAGGGTCAAAAATCCAAACAGTTTGGATAAAAGACAACACTATGGCAACACTGCTTATGTAACAGGAAGCAACTTGTGGAGGTAGGTGGTGTGTCATTATGGGATGTCCTTGTACTCTCTGGTGTTCCACAGGGTTCCGTATTAGATCCATTACTCTTTTAATGGGAACTGCTAACATTTCTCATGCTGGCAATATTTATTCTCTTTGCTGGAAGCACCTTAAATCTCTGCTGATGACACGTTGTTTTACAAACCCAATTAATGACTTCTCGAGTGTACGAAGGGACGTTGACCATATCAATTACTGGGCCTGTTGTAATAATCTTTCCTTAAACTGAACCAAGTTTAAGACCATGATGATATCAAGGGAAAAGAAACCATTACGACCTTCCAAACTTGTTCTGAACGGTACAACTCTGGACCAAGTTAATTCTTACAAATACCTTAGTGTGCCGCTCTCTTCAGAACTATCTTGGTATGCACAGCATTTGTGCTAAAACTAGGAAACTAATTGGCCTCTTATACAGGAGTTTCTATAATTGTATAGATGTCGCTATAGAGATGTACAATATCCTCATCTGGAATATGCTGCTCCTGTTTGGGACCCATACCACATCTGAGTTGTTGCGAAACCAAAAGTTTGCTCTCATAATGTGTATGTATGGTATTCAAAATCATGAAGGGCCAGCTGCTATTTCCTCAAGATGTATACAGAATAGGCAGAAGAATAACCCAGGACCAATACCACCGTTGAATCAATCATGTGTAGATGCAGGCATTCAAATTTTTGTACTTGGGATGAAATTAGTCGTGGCTTGTTGCTATTGGTCATGGCCACCGTGAACCTCTCCACAATGGCTGGTGCAAAACTACTTCTTCCACTGGACTTTCCAGTGCAAGCTTTAGTGTTTTTAGAGAGGCTGGTGGGTGTTTTATTTTAATCTACTCACTGAGAACATTGACAAGACTGATTGTGTTGTTTCCCAGTCTGCAGTCCCTGAAAATGTAGCGAGGCAGACCTAAGGCTATTCCTAGTTCCTCCCATTGACACACTTCAGCAAGGCTCTCCATTAATTTGGGAACATCATATTCTTTAAGAAGGAGAGACTCAGTCTATCCTTGGAAAACATCTTTAGAGACCGGCAGATGACAAGTAGTGTCAAACTTAAATCCGCTAATAACCAGAGAGATACTAGTTGACAAAGAGTGAGACACAAAAATGCTTGCTAACAAACATTGAATCAGAGATAAGCTTGCTAGCAAAGTTTGAGATCGCAGCTAGTTGTCTTCCAGGCCTGGACTAGGGGCTGCTACTTCCTGGCCAGGACCAAGGGCTGGTTGCTATCTGGAGGCAAAGTGGTATGATACATGCACCCATGAGCTCACTCACGCACACAAGCTAAAGCTACATATCAAGTTCATACAGTAAAGTGTGCCGAATATATGGAGCTCCAGCCGTACCACAAAAAAATTTTTTTTGATTCTAGTGTTCCTCTTTTAAATACAATTTACTGCTGTTTAAAAGAAGACGTTATCCAGGTAGACCAGGTAGACCACAACCAGTAGGTGACCCCAAGTTGAGCACGTGCCACTAACATGTGATGTGGTAACAGTGCTTGTGTGGTTAATTTGCACCGGTGTTTAATTGTTTGTTGTTGACAGTGCATATATGGCTTTATCGCTAAGTAACAGGTGTGCATGCACTCTATGGAAATTGTTTACAATGTTTAGGTGTAATGGTCACATGACCCACTGCATGGCAGGCTACTTGGTTGTTCTACAGGTGCATGTAGGATGGAGTTTCGGGTATTCCAAAGTATGTTCGAGGAGATAATTCCCGTTCTGTAAACTCGTATAAAATCAGTAGTAGATGGTTGCTATGGCCAGTCCATATAATATATGCCACTAGGCCATAATGTTTACTTCAAAGCTAGAGTGGAAGCATTGTAGCATATCGTTGTTATTTATAGATAACATATTGGCATTTGAGGAATGAGGCTCATTGGAGCCGTGAGCTTGCGGCAGGTATCTGCTAAAGCCTAGAGGGTGAAGGACAATGCCTGGAATTTGTTTACAAATGTGTACCCGTCCATACCTGACTGAGTCGTGAGGCTCATTCTATCAGATTCAGGCACCTCCACTGACCGATCCATTATATTTTAGTGGTACAGGAATAAAACCATAGAAAGTGTGGTTCATATTTTGTCTCATGGTCTGGGCCTACATAGAAAGTGTGGTTCAGTTGTCTAATGGTTTGGTCCTACATAAAAAGTGTGGTTCAGTTATCTCGCCTATATAGAAAGTGATCTCATGTTCTGGGACTACATAGAAAGTGTGGTTCAGTTATCACATGTCTAAGCCTACATAGAAAGTGTGGTTCAGTTGTCTAATGGTTTGGGCCTACATAAAAAGTGTGGTTCAGTTATCTCATGATCTGGGCCTATATAGAAAGTGGTCTCATGTTCTGGGACTACATAGAAAGTGTGGTTCAGTTATCACATGTCTAAGCCTACATAGAAAGTGTGGTTCAGTTGTTTCATGGTGTAGGCCTACTTAGAAAGTTTGGCTCATTTGTCTCATGGTCTGATGAGGAATCAAGTTAAATGCTTTAGTTAAATCGGAGTCTGGCTAGCGAGATTTAAAGCTGAAGCCCTAATCCAATGTGTTTCATTGTGGTGATGTAATACCAGATTATACAATGGGTTATTTAGCTTGACATGGTAGGGCTGTTAACTTTTATGTCCTGAGCACGATCTCCTTTTGCCATACCCACACCTTGCAAATAAAAAGTGAATAAAACCAGTATATATATATTGGGTCAGCCAGTCGAGTAAATGCTAAATCTCTCAGCAACTCTCAGTTACCATAATAGAGTATAACAACTTTCTCTATAATCAACTTTTGTTTTCCGGCTCTAAACAAAATGTTGAGAGACAATTTTTGAAGTTTATTATTGAGAAATTTATTATAATAATAATAACAACAATAATAATGATAACTATGACAACAACAACAACACTGACAGTTACAACTATGACAACAATAATAATGATGATGATGATAACTATGTCAACAACAACAACATGACAGTTACAACCATGACAACAATAATAATAATGATGATGATAACTATGTCAACAACAACAACATGACAGTTACAACCATGACAACAATAATAATAATGATGATGATAACTATGACAACAACAACAACAGTGACAGTTACAACTATGACACAATAATTAAATTTAAGAAAGGCAGAAATAATAAATGTTAGAGTCACCAGACTGGCATTTTTCTGATCTCCAGAGGGATGATATTCTACTTCCAGTGGGTATCCATTTGGGGAAAAATTTATGCTTGTAAGAAGTGGACTGCAGGTGGTAAACAAAGACTAGGTTTTCATAAGTGTTGTTGTTGTGGCATGGATCAGTTGTTAGAGCTGAGATTGTTGTCCATCCGAGAGGAAGAAATGCATAGGAAGTGGTCTCTCTATGTAAAAACAAGGAGAGCAGGGAGATGCCCAGGCTCTAGCCATGCATCTGACTGAAGTCACTCCAAAAGATCTCATTATCACATGGCAGCAGTCACACACAATAGTGAATATCATTGAGGTATCTGAAGATGTTATTATTCAAATAGTAGAATGTGAGCATATCAATGCAGAAGTAAAGACATGTTCAGTGAGAATTTAATTCTAAAAGGAGATGAACCATTTGTGGTGACATGGATGCGGCAAATCAAGAGACATTCATTATGAAGAGAGATCAATTACCTTGAAAATGGGAAAGGACACCAATAAACCCATCATGTGCTGTAGAACTCGTTTAGTTTAAGTTACTGCAGGGTCTGTGCCAGGACTTGATGTCAGACTTTCAACCAACCACTCATTCATTTATCTATACTGTGACCTATTGCTCATTTGTTTTGTAAAGCTCATGTTATTATTGTTGTTGTTTCTTGTTGTTTTGTAACTATTATTACCAACAATTTTGTAGTATAGAAATCACTGTATATTTGTCAAGGGTCTGGCTAAGTGAGACTAGAATAAGTGCATGCTACTTTTGAGATTGTTTTATGTCGATGAGTTCACTTGTACCACACTTTTTAGGCAAGAAGCAACAGCATATCCAGGAGTTCATAGTGTACGGTGTTCACTGTTGTAAAAGCACCCTGTCAGTGTGGAACAACTTACCTCAAGAAGCTCTAGAGATCCATTCACTCATCACTTTCAAACCAAACACTACATTGCACCTTTGTTCATGTCATCATAAAACTGGAGTACCTTGACTAGGTTTAAAAAAATTAAACGCGCATGGGCGAATACGTTAAGCGGTTTGTTAGGACAAGGCATAATAAAAAGCCTGTGCGGCAAAACCCAGAACCAAACGCTCTATGGAACTAGACCTTACTCTCTTCTAACGCGTTCCCCAGAGCACGTTTGAGAGTCTAGCGAGACTTGATTTAGCCGCAGCCACTATAAATGACCTGACTTGCGCGTGGCGCTCTGAGCATGCGTGCAATGGTATTTAAGCAAGTCGGACATTTCTCTGTACGCAGAGTAGCAGTAATTCAGAAAGCTCCGCAAATGACTGAAATCAATGCTAAGGAGAGATACCTAGCCTTTCAAATATTGAGGAGCCGTTTCAATGCAGGTAACAAATCTGAGAAGGATGCTATAACTGTACATCAAGAGCCCAAGAAAGAGAGCAAGACGCTGAGAAAATTTGACAGTCATGGCGAAGGGTTTTTACCTCATTTCATATCTCTCGTAGAGGAAGGAGACATACTACAGCAGAGTCTGAGTCCCGTAAGAGGCTATTATATAATGACAATGTTTGTGATTATACTAGCTGCACCAATACAGGGCTGCAGACTATCATCGCCCTCAAGATAAATAATCATCTCTAACTCATAAATGTTGTAATGTTTAATGAAATTATATCCATAGTGGATGGGGCTCATTGGTCTATTTTGTTAATATAGGGTGAGTCCTGCAGTGCAAGTAAGTCTCTGGTGAAAGGCCATTGGAGGTACAATGACCTTACAAAGTGAGCAGTTAGCAATCATAATTATATCAACATATCTTTGCAGACAAGTAACTTGAGCAAATAATGAATGAATGTTCTTAACTATAACTCAATATCCTGTTTGTCTGCCCACAAAGTACACTCCTACTAGTTTTTCTAGACAAACACATTCATGGATAAATATTGCTCAACCTGACAGCTAATTCATATACAAAAATTGAACGATGCAGGTCTAACCATCTCAATTCATCGGATTTTGACTTCTTCGACACAGTGTCAGTGACTAGCTGTAGCTCCGCCTATTCCTCTAAGACGGACTCGAGCCTCTTGAGCCCATCGACTGTGGAACTCTCAGATGCTGGATCATGTGACACTAACAATGAGTATGACATCAAGTCACACAAGGTAAACTTATTTTGTTACTATTTGAATTGATTCCTAGAATTGATTCCTATGTGCAATAACTTTACACACATATATTTACCAGAGGATTACGTTCTTCATTATTCGACACTTTAATTATTATCAAGTAAAGGGTGTGTCTATGTTTATTCATCTCTGTTGAACATGAATTTAATTTATTTGTCTGTGTATAAGGAGTGGTCATGGTAATCAGTTATGTAGAGATACCTACTGAAAATCATTCCAATACACCGTACAACACACAGGTACATATTGGCATGGAAAAGTGCTGGGATAACTTTGATGTTTCTGCAAATGATGAAACCAGTCTACCAGTCCTTCCCACCAATAACACGTCTGAAGCTAATATCCCGTGTAATTTTGTCAAGCAGCGCACAAAAGTTTGGAATGACCTGATCGGAGACTGGACATTTAATGGGTTACCTACTCCTACCTTTGTCTACAAGTGTCGAGTTACGAATGAGATAAAGGTCCCAATGGGAACCAAAGAAAAAATCCCGACAAGTGCAAACAGGTAAGGCGTAAATAGGAAATAATAAGCACTGACCATGTAGACTAGAAAACTTCACTTCACTATTCATGCTGACATCATTTTAACACACGAGCCAAAGAAGGTACCAAAATCATGACAAGTGAACTAATTTTTCTCTCCCTGAATTAATGGACACAAGTATCTATTGTCTTTCAACATAGCCACATGACTTCAGATAGTCTATTGACAATGTTTACTTTTCTGTTAAGGAACTCCTCGCCAAGTGAGGTCTCGACTTCCACCTCTTCAGAGATTTATCCTTCACTAGTGTCCCCCGGGAAGTTCATATGGAAGATAAAGTGCTCCACTTCCCACCTCATCAGCTTCTTTGAGCCTTTGAGCTTCAAGGAAGATGAAGAGTCGAAATCGAGGTCTGACTCTGGTATAGACTCACCTGTAGATGGCAAAACATCTGCCTCCAAAGAAAAAGTTGTGAGTGATGAAATTATAATCACAGTTACAGCCACGAGAGAAGAGAGGAAAGAAGGTACTGATAATTCAGATGCTAAACAACAAAAAATTATCAGAAAGGAGGAGAATGAAATAACACAAGTTAATAAAAAAATATTCACTACAAATGATGCAGAGGAGGAAGATCAAGAAACAGCTAAAAGGAAAGCTGCTTTCAGTGGCAACAATGGATCTGAGAGGGCAATTTATGACAAGAGCCGAAATACAATCACTACATGCAGTTCACCTTTGCCAGCCAACCCGAAAAGGCCAAGCAGATGGAAAGAGGCTCAGAAGCTATACAAGGTACTTCAGGCAATGATGGAGCCACAGCGTTCACAGTGCAGTAACCCAATGAGTGTGAAGCAGAGGGCACAGCTTTTTGGAGGGCCCAAGACAAAGATCGTTTAATTAACGCTTTCTGTGATAAATATGTGCATATCTCCAGTGTATTATATCCCACACACTACGAAACTTTTATTCCTGATTTTTGTGTGTTGCTCTGTTCTATAAAATATGAAAGCGGTGGGTAGGGGGGTGGGTAGGAACAAATAATTTAGTCAGTTGCATGATAGATACTGAAAACTTAGGTTGTCTAGCCTCTCTGGAAAGTTGTTAACCATCGTAGATACAGTTATTGTACCAGTGTAGCTGAGTCGTTGTTGCCGGTGTCGGAAGATATTCTGTCCCCCCAGATAATATGTCCCCCTGGACTGATTTTTCTATAAAATATCCTAGGAAATATAGTCCCCCCAGGATCTGTTGTCCCCGACACAAGTGCTGAGTTTGTGGAAGTCCTTGTGCTGAAAGTCTTGCAGTATGGCTGAAGCTATAGTTCTTCAGCGTATTGTAGCCAATAAGATGAAATAATGGACTACCTGTTATCAAAGATATCCATTGACAAAAACAAGAAAAGAATCCTGAGAAGAAAGGCGAATCATTTTGAAGTGAAGTAGGGTTCTTTCTACTCCTCCTCAAATGGAAAGACTGAGTGGAAGAAGGTAGTCAGGACAGCTAAAGAAAGCAAAAGGGTGATGGGGACTTGCCACACCAGTATACTGAAAGTAGGCATACATAATGTGCGTTAGATGTTGGTTCACCTCTTCCACTTGAATGTAATAATTGGAATATGCCTGTAGCATTGTGAGTTCTGTAAATGACTATTAACAACATAGTAAAATTATAGCATGCACCTCCAAATATTTGAGCATCATCAAGTGGCTCTATAATGTGCTTAGGAAAAATATAGCTGAACTGGAGTTATTTTACAGGAGGACAATTGGAATCGATGGAGAAAATTTGTGGTCGATTTTATTGGGTTTCAATCATTCGTGAACATGTCAGACATCAGAGATGCAATGATGTAAAATTTGTTAAAATCATTCCTGCAAAACCTAAAGCATGGCAAGAGGTATGTCACATGCACTGAGATTGTAGTATTTTTAACTGACACAGTGAAGTTATTATTATGATCTTTTCAGATTGGTATAAACTTAGCTAATTGGCCCACTTTCAGTTACCCTGAATGGCTACTGAAATATTATTACTCTTCGTTGATTATTTTTCAAAGTAGCCAGAAGCAAAGCCTATCAAAGGTAAGAAAGCAAAAACTGTGGCTATATTTAGAATTATATGTGGGTAAGTATAGAAATTAAAAATATACAAGTTCATATTGAAAAACCCATTCATTTTTTAATTTAGATTTGCGTGCCCAAGATCAATTGTTTCCGACTAAGGATAAGATTTTGTAACAAAGTGAATCGAAGTCTTTTTTCATCACAAAATGACTTCTACTTATCACCACAGTTCTTGTAGAGCGTTTCAATCAAACTTTGTAAAGAGCATTACTAAAGCAAGTAAATTGTGAGCAAATTGTTTGGAATAAACACATTGATGGAATTTGATTTGCATATCGCACTTCAGTGCAGAAATCTATAAAGTGCTATCCATTTGAAATAATGTTCTGCAAGTGCGAGTTATAGCGATATTTACAAGTCATTTTATTTTAGTTTCCATTGTTACATTTGTTGTTGGTTTTTGTGTAGTGCTTCTTATGGAGGCAGAAGATGAAAGGTCAATAGAACAAACTGATGGTATATACTAGTTCAACAAGTACCATAATCGAAACTAGAATCCATTATGCGGCTAAATCCAATATTGATCTGGCACAGATAAGATACAAGAAAGATTATGATAAGAGGTTCTGCCAAAAAAAAAAGTGGTTATATATATATATATAGGTCCTGAAATGCGGTACAAAGTATTATTGAGAAATTCCCAAAGGGACAGCCATAAAGGTTGGAAAGTTTGAGAAGAGATGGTTAGAGCCATAGGTGATGAGGAACATCTTGGTAAAGCAAGCTTGCCAATTCATCACCTGGGCATGTGCTTAAAAAGGCTCTCAAAATTTGTCCCCTGAAAGAATATTTTGATGCCAACTTGTCTCAAGCCTCTTCTCAATCTATAGCTACTCAGAACTCTTCTTCTAACTAAAAGTGTGATGGTGATAAGTCTATCATCAGGACTCTTACGAAAGCTCGACATCACCACTTCCTCCTCTTTTGCCACCCTCAAAGCAACTGCAGTCAATACATCAAAATTTCATCTCTGTATGCATATTAATAAACCTGAGTTGATCAACCTACAACACTGTACACAAACTCAACTTAATATAATTATATATGTATAGGGATAATTATAAAATAGAAATAGACAAGGTATATGAATTTCTTTCCCTTGAAATCTATCCAGTTCAAAGCCACAACTGAGATTGGACTTCTTATCAATGAGCAGAATGTGAGAATTATAAGCACAGTCATGCTAGCTCTGCACCCTATGGTACTAAATTATATTGTTTATAATATATCACTATACAGAAAACTTACGATTTTTCATAGTCCCAGTGGCAAGGCAGGTTTTTCTGTGTGTGCAGGAGGCATGTGTATAATTCTAATTCTTCAATGCAGTCTCCTGAGATGGTTAACAAAGTAGCTAATGCTGATGAATTTGACATGTCACAGGTCAATAAATGTTATCGTAAATACTTGTTTATTTCAACCCGAGCTCAGCGATGGAATAATATTGGTGCTGCTTGGTCAAATGCATCTGCCATAGTACACACACAAAAAAAACACTTTCTTTTTCTCTGACTTAGCTGACCGTAACCAATTGTTTGTCACAAAGTTAGTTTTAAAATGGCTACATTTCGTATTGCAGGATATGTTGTTACAACGAAATCCAGAAAATGTCTATCGTCCACATGATCCAGTGTGTGTAAGGAAGCTCATGCTTGGGAAAATGAGAGAAGACAAATTGGACAATGTGGAACCTCTGGCTATATACTATTGTAGAAATATATATATAATTATAATACACCCCAAACACCTCAACTGAATCTATGGATACCCAGAACTGAATCTTCGATTCTGAAATAATCAATAAAAGCCAGTGGCTAACAGATGGAGCACAATTGATGCTGCACAGAGCTTGATCAAGGAGTTGTGACATATTGGCAATCTTCTGAAAGTTGTTGCAGTGTCATGATGAGATTCACAGTTGAATCAACTGAGTTTATTAATACAGGCAAGGATTCTTCTCCACTGTTAGCACTGACCATCCTACAGTGTTGTGTATGGCAGTGTCTACAAGACTGTGAACAGCTTTGTTCAGAGACAGATGCTGCACTGCTCAGTACGAGTTCTAATGAGTTGTATTTAAAATTCATTGATGTCGAATATCAGTATGGAGGATCAGACAGTGGCTTGTTTGCCATAGCTTATCCAATAGGGACATCCTCTTGAAGGTTTCCATTTCATCCAAGATGCAATGCGCCAGTATTTACTGAATTGTCTTGAAAGCATATGTTTCCTTATGAAAGGATGAAAAGAAGCAACATGCGCACAAGAATATACTGAAAGTGGTGATATTGTACATGCAGGCTTACAGAGTTCGGAGAAATGATACTGTGCTTCTGTTGCAAGGAGTGGCTCCATTTTAATATACATGTGTTAATACTCCAGAAGAAGCCAGATTACCTGATGTTGAATGGAAATGTTGCTCGTGTGTATGAGAACTATATATAACTAAAATGTTTATGACATAATGTTAACAATAATAGTATATAGTAATATCAAATTTAAGGGAACATTATTGACGTTACATATATATATTGATTACCTACAGATTTTCTATATATCAAAATTGTTATTGTAATTACATGCAACCCCCTTTGTGAAAACCCTTTGCAAACACTGCTGCCTAAAATTATAGCTAGCTAATTACATGCCAGAAAAGCAATGGCTACTAAAAACTGCTGCTGCATCTGATGAGTATGGATAAGTTATAGACCTAGTTCAGACACTTGTACTAAACATCCTCACTATGCCATAATGTGGGCATAGTCAGTAAAACCTTCGGTGAGTGAGCACACACCACATTTGCAACCCCCTTTCACCAATCCCCCCCCCTCCTTGAGCAGCGGGACACTCATAACTTAATAGTGTGGATTTTTTGGTACTGTTAATTTTTAAGGTAGATTGTTATTAGTGTTAGTTACTAAATAGTCCCAAACTGTGCTGTAATATAATATGTGATGGCCTTAACAGGCTCAGCAATATCAAAAGATTAAGTCATCAAAGATGAGCACCGCATTGATGAGTGTTGTTGATGTAGCTCAATGTAGTTAGCTGTATTTTTACTGTATACGGAGTTTTGAATAAGTGAGAAAGATCTTGGGCTTGGGCATAGAATAAAATGAATGTGATTTCTGGATTGAAGTTGTGAAGAAACCATTCCACTCGTGGGTCATGTGCTCCTTCCTTAATGTAGGAAGAGAGAGATTGGAGGAAAGAAGTTCCATAGGCTTGTGAAAATAGAAATGTCGGGTATGGATGTACGATAAAATTTATGATGGGGTTTGTGTGTTGAAGTATATAGACCTAGTGTTTCCATTCCAATGAGATGTGCTTACATTATTCATGTTATCATCTGGATCTTGAAGACATTTTGATGAGAAAAAATGTCTTAGGATTAGAACTTTTATTGCACACTTATATATACTACTTTTCTTGCTCTGCCTGCCCTTTCTTGTGTCATGGTTTGCTTAGAAAATTACAGCTAGTGCTTTCCTGATCTCACAACCACAACGGATGATGTAGACTCCAATAGTTCTGGATATAAAATAGTTCTGGGGTCATCCTCCAGCTAAAAGTAACTTGAATAAGAATGGTTAAATATGTATATTAACTGTCAATAGCTTTTTTGTTATCCATTTAGTTTATGTAGTTTATGTATACTAGTTAGCTTGTTTTATTTTGGATGTATATATGCTAAAACTAAGCATATAATAATTAGCTATAGTATAATAGTACTAATACGAACATAACACGGCGATTGCTTTTTTATATTTTATAATTTAGCTCGCTCACATGTAACGCCTCTAAATCTTCACCCACACATGGAGTAGACGGGCTGCGAGCGTGGTGCACTTAGACATCAAAATCCATCAAAATCCCCCAAAAGATCAGTCAGAGGTCCTTTTTATTTTAAATATAATATGCTAACACATGTGAAAGATAAGGAGCTCCAGATTAGAGATGTACTTTTTCTACACAAGTATATATTTCTGGTCTATTTGATTCTGTACAAAGTAATAAAGAGTTACATGCAGACAAGCTTGGTATCAGCAGCAGCAACACCAACAACAATGCCAATAGCAGCAACAACAACAATGCCAATAGCAGCAACAACAACAATGCCAATAGCAGCAACATCAACAACAACAATGCCAATAGCAGCAACATCAACAATGCCAATAGCAGCAACAACAACAATGCCAATAGCAGCAACAACAACAATGCCAATAGCAGCAACAACAACAATGCCAATAGCAGCAACATCAACAATAACAATGCCAATAGAAGCAACAACATCAACAATAACAATGCCAATAGATGCAACATCAACAATAACAATGCCAATAGCAGCAACATCAACAATAACAATGCCAATAGAAGCAACATCAACAATAACAATGCCAATAGAAGCAACAACATCAACAATAACAATGCCAATAGAAGCAGCAACATCAACAATAACAATGCCAATAGAAGCAACAACAAGACCAATATCAATAAAAACAAGAGTTCATGTGATCAGCTGAAATTGCAGGAGGAAAGTGTTGCAAGAATAGTGAGTGTTTTGCCAGGATATTCCCAGTTTACAATGACAGCATCTTTGTTTCCTGGTGATTTGATGGGTGGGAAGAGCCGTTACTTCTGCTGATCTCTGGACTGCTGTCCACCCTCCTGTCATGTGCCAAGAAAAGAAAAAGATAAGAAAAGAAAACGAGAGGAACAGGACAGGACAACAGCGAGCAAATTAGCAAATAAAACAAAACAACAATAACTAAACAGGGGCAGATTCAGGGTGTGTGTGTGTGTGAGGTTTGCAAGCCACTTTTGGTTCTCTGCAGTTAATCACAAGAAAGACCTGTTCATTTTAAAATTTACACTGACTCAAAGACATGTCATGTTAGAATTTACACTGACTGTGTTTTGCAGTTTGTTAAACTTTTTGATCAAAAGTCAGAGCTGCATTGGCAGTTTGAAATTTCTGAGCAACTGCTATTATTTTTGGTTTGTGCATGAAAATGTCAAGAAAGAAGTCTTCGAGAGGCTGCACGAAGCTGACAGCCATATTAATTAAAAAGGTAACCAGTTTAGTAACAACTTAGCTACTAGGATAGTCCAATGTAACTTGACATGTTTTAAACCTAGGTCTGCTGGATCCAATTCTGTGGAAGAGCCACCACCAAAGAAAATGTGTCCTGCAGCGGCTACCACAATGGCCCTGGCCCACCAGGTAGTTGTCCAAGTGTTAGTGATGCTATTAGCAATCATGAAGTTGATTCTGCTGATGTGGAAACTCATCTACTGGATAATCTTGATTTTTTGGGAATAATAAGGATTCGTTCCCAAATATTCACTGCCTCCTAGTAATAATTACTTGCATACATATCTAGTGTTGAGGCAGAAAGATTGTTTTCTCTTCTGAGAAGACTAAAGACTTATTTGAGGTCTACTATGAGTGAGGAGCATTTGCCAGATCTTTCTGTTCTTGCCATGCACTAGGGCGAACAAATAGCCACGAAGTTTGTCGGGCATTTATTCAAGCCCATCCAAGAAGACTTGTTCAAGATTCGATTCATTGTATGATAACTGATTTATTATATTTATAATGACTGATCTGAATTGCACATGTGGGTGTGGTTAAGGGTGTGGCCACAACCACAGTATTAAAAATTGTTGGATCTGCCCCAGTAATAGTCGTGCCCTGTGGCATCCAAAGCATCACCTCTTTTTCCGGTAATGGCAGACATCACTCGCAGGTAGGTCGTCCACACCCTCATCTGATGATGACGAGGAGGAGGAGCTGGAATCTGAGGAGGAGGAAGATGGGAGGCCAGTTCCCTTGCTCAAGTCCACATTATCAGCCAAATCTGCTAGTGCAGGATGATGCTCCTGGAGATGATGGAGGCCAGAAAGAGAATGTGAGGAAGAAGAGGAGAAAAGTAGAAGGGAAAAAGGGGAGGGAACAGAGATGAGCGGAAAGGTACATGAATATACAAGCAAGGAGGAGGAACATGGAGGAAGTGATCAAGAGAATGATGGTGTGGGAGAAGAGATGATGGAATAAGAGAGTGAGAGGAGCAAGGAATACACAGAGGGGGAAGGATGAGGAAGTGAAGGGAGAGGTAAGAGAGTAAGGGAGAGGTAAGAGAGGAAGGGAGAGGTAAGAGAGGAAGGGAGAGGTAAGGTAAGAGAGGAAGGGAGAGGTAAGAGAGGAAGGGAGAGGGAAGAGAGGAAGGGAGAGGTAAGAGAGTAAGGGAGAGGTAAGAGAGGAAGGGAGAGGTAAGAGAGTAAGGGAGAAGTAAGAGAGTAAGGGAGAGGTAAGAGAGGAAGGGAGAGGTAAGAGAGGAAGGGAGAGGTAAGAGAGGAAGGGAGAGACCAAAAAAAACAGAAAAACTTTAAAAATAACTAGCTAGGCATTGAGTGGTGAGCGAAGAAAAAGAAAATAAAATAATTAGAAATGCTAGAATTGCATTGCTCTAGCCATTGCCCCAGCCCTGGCATAGGTGGAGGCCGAATACAGTATACTGATCTGAACATTATTTTAGCTTGAAATCCTAGCATTATTAGATTGCATTGCTCTAGCCATTGCCCAGCCCTGGCATAGCTGAAGGCCAAATACACTACTGATCTGTACATTATGATGTCATCGTAGTTTCATAATGCTTGGACCTCACCCTTAGTGTAGTGTGCTTCCCATCATCAATGGGAGCTGCTTACAAGTACTATTAATTAAGACAACTCATCTTACAGACACGCACATTTTCATTAGATGCCATCCCATTATGTTGCAGGGCATCAGGCAGCATTATGCTGCAGGGCATCAGGCAGCAGGGCATCTGGGCAGCATTATGTTGCAGGGCATCTAGCAGCATTATGCTGCAGGGCATCTGGCAGCATTATGCTGCAGGGCATCTGGCAGCATTATGCTGCAGGGCATCTGGCAGCATTATGCTGCAGTGGCATCTGGCAGTGCTTTCAGAAGGAATTCTCAAAAAGGAAGCCTATACAGAAGCTGCCAAGAACTTGAAGGTGATAATAGTTTGCACTGCTGAGACTGATGTGTCATCAGTATACCCTCCATCGTTGTTAGCACATCTCCCTCCACTAACCCGTTATCCTTTCTACATATGCCAACTATCCATACCTCTGCCCATAGTGAGCATCAGTATATACATGTATGTGTGTACCTACCTCACTCCTCACTAAGATGGATAGGCAATAGTCTTTGCACTATGACAAAAATGGCGTATTCCACCTCCATAGTTACTTGAGTAGCAATGTCAGAATGAAACTCGAGCATCTTTTCCTGTCGGCTATTATTAACTGATCAGCCAAGCTTTTAAAACACATAAGGTAGAGTTTCGGTATGGGTTGTCTGGAGGTAGAAGAACTTCACCTATCAACTATCCTAAGGCAGAATGGCATCTTCACGACCAGATTATGAAAACAATATAACCTGCCACGCTTTAGAGTCCGTTTGGAGTATGGGTTTCTCAATCTCAAAAGGCAATCTTCAATGTTTAGCTAATGATAGGCTATTGTGACACTCCTTCACTAATAGAAACAAGGACAGATGAGTAAAGAAGCTTACTTGAGCTAAGGAAGCTCCTAGACAATGGATGGTACCAAGCAATAGCAATGATGAAGGAAAGGTCTTATAGATGAGGAATTATCTTCACAAGGATATATAGAAAGTCAGTCGCCCCCACCCCCAAAAGTACTTTTTTGGTAATGTAAGCATGTGAGGATGATCTATGCTCCTTAGGTATCTTCCAAAGTTTCCAACCTCGGACATATAACACATCTAGAGGCAAGAGAAAGTCAAATATATTACGAGATTTTTAAAATTTTTAACATCAATGTGTAGCTACAAGCTAGCTAGATGTAAAGGAATTCATACGCGCTATTTATTGTTGTTGTCATAGTATTGTCTCAGAGTCTTGGTTAATTGAACCTTCCATAGTGGACATCTGCCAAGAGCAGCTCCAACAAAAAATAAAACGTGTCTACTTGAGCCTACTACTGACTGTATGCCTTACCTAACCCCAATATTGTATGTTATTTCAAAGCTCTAAGAGAGAGCTATCTTTTGAGCATAAAATCACTGGCATAGGGGCTATGGTTCAGAAGTTGAAGGCAGACCCCCCCCCCCTCTTTTTTCCAGGTTTATGTCCCCCTTAAAGATAGCCAAGTTATGTCAGGTGTGATAGCTGGTTCTAATTCTAAATTTTGATTATGTGAAGTTGATAGATAGCCAAACTAATGCCTGGAAAAGTTTGGTTTGGTGCCAGCTAGCTAATGAAAAAACATGTCTAATGTGTTCCCATTACATCAGCATTTATTATCTGTCCAGAACAGAAGTTCTCTCTCATGTCCAAGCCCTCATGCACGCACCTATCCTCTCTCTTCTCATGTATTCTCATGTATTTTGCATGTTGACGGGAAATACGAAGATTAGTAATACAAGGGAACATGTTTGTTCAGACAACATACACACTCCTCTTCTGCCAGTGCAGGATGCAGTCATCATTTCCAGTATGACAAAGTCAAACTGATCATTCATGGCAAGCTGCTGTGTCAGCACAGAGGCCTGCCTGTTACTTTTGGGGAATTCCCTGTGAAATGACCGCCATAAACTAGATGTCAGTACAAGTGAACACACCTGTGTCTTCCAGAGTAAACACGCTGCATGGGAACCATTAGCTTACAAGCAGCAGCACTCTCTTCAAGAGTTGCAACATATAGTGCCATAAGCGCGCTTTTTTCATTTGCCTGTGCAGCCATTTTTCTTTCCTCTAGCCTCGAATCAGCTACTGTTTTCTCGTTCATTCACTTCACTATGACGACCATTCCCGGTTGACATAAGCTCACTTTATTTACGGTTGATGATCCGTTCATATTTTCTTTAAGGTGTGAACATTCGGTGGATACATGCATAGATAGAAATGCATAGATAGAAACATATATATATATATTCATATGCCATGTGCGGCAACAAGTTTCCCATCCAACGCCCCCCGCTGGGGGTTCACCTCACTTGCCAAATAGCAAGGAAAACAGAACAAGGAGAGGAATTAGCGGGAGACAGAGACACGCCCTTCTTTATCCCCTACTCACTTACCCGCAGAGCCTTGTACCACTTCTTGGATAGCTTGGGTCTGCTCCGTACAGTCTTGTGCCAGACGACTGGGAAGTTGGTGACGGAGCAGAAGTTCTGGGTGACTGCGATGGTGTCGTCTAGGTTCACCACCACGTGCCACCACCCACTGGGTACAAAGACCGTCTCACCAGGTCTATGCAAGATCTCCAACTACACAGGAAGTAGGTTTTTATCAATGAGTGTGGTGTATCATGTGGGTTTGACAATATCATGTGGGTGTGGTGATATCATGTGGTTGAAGTATGGAGAGACGAGGCTATAAGTTCATAGTACATGAGTAGTCTAGAGTCGAGTATGAATGAAGCCAAATAAAACTAACACATGCACAAACATGTCCCCCAAGGGGGGGGGTAGACATAGCACTCCCTATACTGGTTTGACGCGTAGGCTTAAAATGGTGGATGCCCAAACACACACATATGCACAAAGAGAGAGCTAAAAAGTGAAAGAAGCATCCAAAATAGTGTTTTAGGCCATTTTAAACTCCCAAACACTTCAAGCGAGCGTGGAATCCTTCGAGGTAGCAAACCGAAGGGTCCCCCCTCCTCCCCCCAAAGTTAAACCAGGAAATCCATCTTCAAGGATAATGTATCATCCATTCCTGCCCCTAAACATGACTTGTGTACAATAGATTCATTCTTGATGATTTTACTAGAAGAAGGTTCCAAATTATCTTATACATTGCAGAAAATAATCTCTTCAGTTAAAACCACCAAAACCAGTGAGAGATTGTAGACACAAGGTGCTTGTGTGTGCTGAGCTGATACAGCAGCAGCTGCATGAAGATTTGTACTCTTGTGGCAATAGTTAGCAGCACAGACCTCCAACACAACCAGGAATAGTGTCCTCAGAAGCTTACTCTTGTGGCAATAGCTAACAGCACAGCCTCCAACACAACCAGGAATAGTGTCCTCAGAAGCTTACTCTTGTGGCAAAAGCTAACAGCATAGACCTCCAACACAACCAGGAATAGTGTCCTCAGAAGTTTACTCTTGTGGCAATAGTTAACAGCATAGACCTCCAACACAACCAGGAATAGTGTCCTCAGAAGCTTACTCTTGTGGCAATAGCTAACAGCGCAATAGCTAACAGCACAGACCACCAACACAACATGGTAACTACTTATGATGCATGTATTGTGAATATATAAGCGTGAGTGTATTCTTTAATAATAAATATGGTTAAAGCTATGATTGGTCATCATGGAGTTGTTATCCCCGAGTACTTTTTTAAAATGAAAATAGGTGGCCAATTACAAAATAAACAATTACAAAATAATAATAATTTAATAATAAATAATATAATAATATAAAATTAAAATATAAAATAAAATAATAAATATGATATCTGCAGAGACTCTGCAGTCAGCCCTCTACAATTAATTAATGCTAGAAGTCGATCTGTACACCTATAAAATTACGTTTCAAATAATGTGCCTATTTAGGTGTGAAAGTGAAGGCACTGCTGTATTTGCATAAGTGTGGTTGAAAATTGCTTGCCGTGTGTATCCATACATAGTTCTCACAGTGAGTGGTGGCGGACTAATCTCTGCCATTGTGGCAGGAGTTGAGGGTCTCCATATTAAATCTTAAAGCATCACAATGCTGGCACAGTGTGGACATTAGCCCGAGGTAGAAGTTTGCTTTGCTAGGACTTTGATTTGTACTCGTCTCGCTAGTCTAGTCTCTGCCTTTCTCTGCTCAGCTCTCTCAAGACTCCTTTCCTCACCTGCTAATACTGCTCTCGCTAGTCTCTGCCTTTCTCTATTCAGTTCTCTGTTCAGCTCTCTCCAGACTCCTTTCCTCACCTGCTAATATGGGCTAGTCTCTGCCTTTCTCTGTTCAGCTCTCTCCAGACTTGCTTTTCTCACCTGCTAATACTGCTCTCGCTAGTCTCTGCCTTTCTCTGTTCAGCTCTCTCCAGACTTCCTTTCCTCACCTGCTAATACTGCTCTCACTAGTCTCTGCCTTTCTCTGTTCAGCTCTCTCCAGACTCCTTTCCTCACCTGCTCTCGCTAGTCTCTGCCTTTCTCTGTTCAGCTCTCTCCAGACTTCCTTTTCTCACCTACTAATACTGCTCTCACTAGTCTCTGCCTTTCTCTGTTCAGCTCTCTCCAGACTCCTTTCCTCACCTGCTAATACTGCTCTCACTAGTCTCTGCCTTTCTCTGTTCAGCTCTCTCCAGACTTCCTTTCACCTGCTAATACTGCTCTCACTAGTCTCTGCCTTTCTCTGTTCAGCTCTCTCCAGACTCCTTTCCTCACCTGCTAATACTGCTCTCGCTAGTCTCTGCCTTTCTCTGTTCAGCTCTCTCCAGACTTCCTTTCACCTGCTAATACTGCTCTCGCTAGTCTCTGTTCAGCTCTCTCCAGACTCCTTTCCTCACCTGCTAATACTACTCTCACTAGTCTCTGCCTTTCTCTGTTCAGCTCTCTCCAGACTTCCTTTCACCTGCTAATACTGCTCTCACTAGTCTCTGCCTTTCTCTGTTCAGCTCTCTCCAGACTCCTTTCCTCACCTGCTAATACTGCTCTCGCTAGTCTCTGCCTTTTCTCTGTTCAGCTCTCTCCAGACTCCTTTCCTCGCCTGCCAATACTACTCTCGCTAGTCTCTGCCTTTCTCTGTTCAGCTCTCTCCAGACTTCCTTTCACCTGCTAATACTCTCGCTAGTCTCTGCCTTTCTCTGTTCAGCTCTCTCCAGACTCCTTTCCTCACCTGCTAATACTGCTCTCACTAGTCTCTGCCTTTCTCTGTTCAGCTCTCTCCAGACTTCCTTTCACCTGCTAATACTCTCGCTAGTCTCTGCCTTTCTCTGTTCAGCTCTCTCCAGACTCCTTTCCTCACCTGCTAATACTGCTCTCGCTAGTCTCTGCCTTTCTCTGTTCAGCTCTCTCCAGACATCCTTTCCTCACCTGCTAATACTGCTCTCGCTAGTCTCTGCCTTTCTTTCTCTGTTCAGCTCTCTCCAGACATCCTTTTCTCACCTGCTAATACTGCTCTCACTAGTCTCTGCCTTTCTCTGTTCAGCTCTCTCCAGACTCCTTTCCTCACCTGCTAATATTGCTCTCGCTAGTCTCTGCCTTTCTCTGTTCAGCTCTCTCCAGACTTCCTTTCACCTGCTAATACTCTCGCTAGTCTCTGCCTTTCTCTGTTCAGCTCTCTCCAGACTCCTTTCCTCACCTGCTCTCGCCAGTCTCTGCCTTTCTCTGTTCAGCTCTCTCCAGACTTCCTTTTCTCACCTGCTAATACTGCTCTCACTAGTCTCTGCCTTTCTCTGTTCAGCTCTCTCCAGACATCCTTTCCTCACCTGCTAATACTGCTCTCGCTAGTCTCTGCCTTTCTCTGTTCAGCTCTCTCCAGACATCCTTTCCTCACCTGCTAATACTGCTCTCGCTAGTCTCTGCCTTTCTCTGTTCAGCTCTCTCCATACTTCCTTTCCTCACCTGCTAATACTGCTCTCACTAGTCTCTGCCTTTCTCTGTTCAGCTCTCTCCAGACTCCTTTCCTCACCTGCTAATACTGCTCTCGCTAGTCTCTGCCTTTCTCTGTTCAGCTCTCTCCAGACTTCCTCTCCTCACCTGCTAATACTGCTCTCACTAGTCTCTGCCTTTCTCTGTTCAGCTCTCTCCAGACTCCTTTCCTCACCTGCTAATACTGCTCTCGCTAGTCTCTGCCTTTTCTCTGTTCAGCTCTCTCCAGACTCCTTTCCTCGCCTGCCAATACTACTCTCGCTAGTCTCTGCCTTTCTCTGTTCAGCTCTCTCCAGACTTCCTTTCACCTGCTAATACTCTCGCTAGTCTCTGCCTTTCTCTGTTCAGCTCTCTCCAGACTCCTTTCCTTACCTGCTTATACTGCTCTCGCTAGTCTCTGCCTTTCTCTGTTCAGCTCTCTCCAGACATCCTTTCCTCACCTGCTAATACTGCTCTCGCTAGTCTCTGCCTTTCTTTCTCTGTTCAGCTCTCTCCAGACTTCCTTTTCTCACCTGCTAATACTGCTCTCACTAGTCTCTGCCTTTCTCTGTTCAGCTCTCTCCAGACTCCTTTCCTCACCTGCTAATATTGCTCTCGCTAGTCTCTGCCTTTCTCTGTTCAGCTCTCTCCAGACTTCCTTTCACCTGCTAATACTCTCGCTAGTCTCTGCCTTTCTCTGTTCAGCTCTCTCCAGACTCCTTTCCTCACCTGCTCTCGCCAGTCTCTGCCTTTCTCTGTTCAGCTCTCTCCAGACTTCCTTTTCTCACCTGCTAATACTGCTCTCACTAGTCTCTGCCTTTCTCTGTTCAGCTCTCTCCAGACATCCTTTCCTCACCTGCTAATACTGCTCTCGCTAGTCTCTGCCTTTCTCTGTTCAGCTCTCTCCATACATCCTTTCCTCACCTGCTAATACTGCTCTCGCTAGTCTCTGCCTTTCTCTGTTCAGCTCTCTCCATACTTCCTTTCCTCACCTGCTAATACTGCTCTCACTAGTCTCTGCCTTTCTCTGTTCAGCTCTCTCCAGACTCCTTTCCTCACCTGCTAATACTGCTCTCGCTAGTCTCTGCCTTTCTCTGTTCAGCTCTCTCCAGACTTCCTCTCCTCACCTGCTAATACTGCTCTCACTAGTCTCTGCCTTTCTCTGTTCAGCTCTCTCCAGACTCCTTTCCTCACCTGCTAATACTGCTCTCGCTAGTCTCTGCCTTTCTCTGTTCAGCTCTCTCCAGACTTACTTTCCTCACATGCTAATACTGCTCTCGCTAGTCTCTGCCTTTCGTTCAGATCTCTCCAGACGTTTCTTTCTTCATCTGGTAAAGCTGTCAGTTCTCTGTTCAGCTCTCTCCAGACTCCTTTCCTCACCTGCTAATACTGCTCTCGCTATATAGTCTCTGCCTTTCTCTGTTCAGCTCTCTCCAGACTTCCTTTCACCTGCTAATACTGCTCTTACTAGTCTCTGCCTTTCTCTGTTCAGCTCTCTCCAGACTTCCTCTCCTCACCTGCTAATACTGCTCTCACTAGTCTCTGCCTTTCTCTGTTCAGCTCTCTCCAGACTCCTTTCCTCACCTGCTAATACTGCTCTCGCTAGTCTCTGCCTTTCTCTGTTCAGCTCTCTCCAGACTTACTTTCCTCACATGCTAATACTGCTCTCGCTAGTCTCTGCCTTTCGTTCAGATCTCTCCAGACGTTTCTTTCTTCATCTGGTAAAGCTGTCAGTTCTCTGTTCAGCTCTCTCCAGACTCCTTTCTTACCTGCTCTCGCTAGTCTCTGCCTTTCTCTGTTCAGCTCTCTCCAGACTCCTTTCCTCACCTGCTAATACTGCTCTCGCTAGTCTCTGCCTTTCTCTGTTCAGCTCTCTCCAGACTCCTTTCCTCACCTGCTAATACTGCTCTCACTAGTCTCTGCCTTTCTCTGTTCAGCTCTCTCCAGACTCCTTTCCTCACCTGCTAATACTGCTCTCGCTAGTCTCTGCCTTTCTCTGTTCAGCTCTCTCCAGACTTCCTTTCCTTACCTGCTAATACTGCTCTCACTAGTCTCTGCCTTTCTCTGCTCAGCTCTTTCCAGACTTCCTTTCCTCACCTGCTAATACTGCTCTCGCTAGTCTCTGCCTTTCTTCGTTCAGATCTCTCCGGACGTTTCTTTCTTCATCTGGTAAAGCTGTCAGTCTCTCTCTCTTTCCTGCTCCCTGTTAGATCTGTGATACTTGCTCTCATATTCGATCTATTCTCTCTCAGCAGCTGTAACTCAATCTTGTTACATCATTCACAGGGTAGTGACAGTTGCTACGTGTGCACTGTGCATGCTCAGTAGTATGACACACATGGACAAGCGCATTGTATATATAATATATGCAAGACAAAGGGAACATAAAAAAAAAAAATTATCATTCCTTTTTTGACAAGTCAATCCATACGTATATAATTGACTTTATATATAATATATATTAATTGACTTTATATATAATATATATTGAATTGACTTTATATATAATATATTATATTGAATTGACTTTATATATAATATATATTAATGACTTTATATATAATATATATTAATGACTTTATATATAATAATATATATTGAATTGACTTTATATATAATATATATTGAATTGACTTTATATATAATATATATTGAATTGACTTTATATATAATATATATTGAATTGACTGTATATATAATATATAGTGAACTTTATAATATATATGAATTGACATTAATGAATTGACATTATATAATATTGACATTATATAAATTGACATTATATATAGTATATATATATTGGTCAAAGAACCAATGTATATTAAATAATGAAGACCAATATTATACTGCTTTTTCTAATCTTTGCTTTTTCTAATCTTATTATATTAGGTATTCATTACTTCAATAGGAGAAGGTCCTGCTAATATTGTTACATTGGTAAACATTTTTATAAGTCAAGAAATAATATGAATTAAAACAACAACAACAACAACAACATTCTCTTGTCTTGTAACATGATAGAAGACGAAGTCTAGAAAAGGAGGGGGGAAAAAAGACGATGGTCTCAGGAGTACTGTGCATAAATTTTTTAGCACACACCCAGGACAGAGACTGCCACATCACAATAGAGCAGTTACTTCCGGCTGAACGGAGTGCACAGGCATCTTTGCTTACTTGGTATCATTGGAAAAAAATAAAAAAATAATTCGTAATGGCTGCTATAACCCAACAAACAAACAAACAAAACACAAATTCAGTTGATTAGATGTTTCATATTATGTGTTAGGCATTCACCAGCTGGGCTCCCCATTAAAGCAGGACCTACCAGCTTTGCTCCCCATGAAGTAGGGCCTACCACCAGCAGGGCTCCCCATGAAGCAGGGCCTACCACCAGCTGTGCTCCCCATGAAGTATGGCCTACCACCAGCAGGGCTCCCCATGAAGCAGGGCCTACCACCAGCTGTGCTCCCCATGAAGTAGGGCCTACCACCAGCTTTGGGCTCCCCATGAAGCAGGGCCTACCACCAGCTGTGCTCCCCATGAAGCAGGGCCTACCATCAGCTGTGCTCCCCATGAAGCAGGGCCTCCACCAGCTGTGCTCCCCATGAAGCAGGGCCTCCACCAGCTGTGCTCCCCATGAAGCAGGGCCTAGGCTCCTCATGCCTACAACCAGCAGGGCTCCCCATGAAGCAGGGCCTACCACCAGCTGTGCTCCCCATGAAGCAGGGCCTACCACCAGCAGGGCTCCCTATGAAGCAGGGCCTACCACCAGCTGTGCTCCCCATGAAGCAGGGCCTACCACCTGCTGGGCTCCCCATGAAGCAGGGCCCACCACCAGCTTTGCTCCCCATGAAGCAGGGCCTACCACCAGCTGTGCTCCCCATGAAGCAGGGCCTACCCCAGCTGTGCTCTCCATGAAGCAGGGCCTCCACCAGCTGTGCTCCCCATGAAGCTGGGCCTACCACCAGCTGTGCTCCCCATGAAGCAGGGCCTCCACCAGCTGTGCTCCCCATGAAGCAGGGCCTACCACCAGCTGGGCTCCCCATGAAGCAGGGCCTACACCAGCTTTGCTCCCCATGAAGCATGGCCTACCACCAGCTGGGCTCCCCATGAAGCAGGGCCTTACACCAGCTTTGCTCCCCATGAAGCAGGGCCTACCACCAGCTGTGCTTCCCATGAAGCAGGGCTTATGTACTCACAACATAGCTTGGCTATCTAGAGCTAAGGCAAGGGCCAGTAAAAGCTGACTTGCACGCATGACTTCTCCATGTATTTGATTGGAATGTGTGGTCGTCTCGATATGAAACACTAATGAATACTCTAACAAACTCTCAGTGAACACTTCAATGTTTCGGCTTGAGCATCTACAGCTGAAACATCACTCATGAATAGCTAATGAGATGATAGTCCGGCACTAAATAGTTGATGTAGATCTGAAGTTGCTGGACAAATTAAAAGAGTAAGAGCTGTCCCACATAACAATCCAATTAAAAACATATTCCCACTTTATTAATGAACATCCAAACAATATACGGTCATATCACATGACATTGTGGATCGCATTACATGAACTCGCAGGTCACATGAACTCGCAGGTCACATGGCATGAACTCGCAGGTCACATGACATGAACTCACAAGTCACATGACATGAACTCACGGGTCTGAACTCCTTTGGCCAGGATGCCAGCTTGGTCTGTGGGTAGACGCAATGGAACCACATGATGGCCTCATCTCGCTGACTCTCTCCTTGTCCTGTGGGCACTTTGAGCAACTCCTTCGGCGTTGACGGGGGAAACAGGGCCCACCTGGATGTGACGAGGAGAGTCATTAGGACAACAATAATAAAATACACCTTGACCTGTAGGACACAAAACTAAGTCTAGTTACACATCCATTTTTTAAAAATCCACCAGTGTCAATAATAATAATAATAATAATAATAATAATAATAATAATAATAATAATAATATAATAAATAACTAGTGATAATTACTTGGCACAAACTCTGACAATTCTTTAAAATTCACATTTCCTTTCAACTTCTATATATACCTATGTACCTATACATATATATACACCAGTATTATGTATATATATACCTATATGTATATATCTATATGTATATATATACACCAATTATGTATATATAGCATATTCGCTGGATCATAAGCTGCTCTCTATTAGTGAACCCCACCACTTATTCTTGCTGAGTGAAACAGTAGCCTCTCTCTAACCCATAGCCAGCTGTGTTCGCTGCCGCCATCCCCCCTGCCACACATACTCAGTCTCTACATTGTAAGTGCATGTGCATAACATACGCAATAGCCACACATATACCCCTTTCTCTCTCTCCCTCTCGAGCAGTAGCCCATTCCCACAGAATGTTGCTAACTTGAACAAAATGAAGTTCTTCTAGAAGACTAATGCTAGTAGCTCTCAAAAAGTTGTTGCTGTGTTGTAGTTTACTTTGCCCTGCGCAAGCTAGAAGTCGGCTGTTGCCGCATCATCAATTATTTTGCCATGTAATGAGCCTGCACTAGCCCTCCCAAATAAACAAACAATGCTCTCATTTCATTGCCACCCTCTAATAGTAGCCTCCCTCTAATAGCCTCCCTTTCCTCGAGGCTTAAATGCTTAGTAGCCACAGATTGTAATAGAGTAAATACTGTGTATGCATGTATATACATAACAACAAATATATTGTACAGGTTGTTCCTAGACTCCCAATACCTTAAGAGTATGTCATTTTTGCTCTCAGTCACATGACCAACTTGGGCGCTCATGTGACTAATGAGGGCTCATCATCATTAGACCTGATGAAAAGACCGGATTGCCTCGAAATATCATCTTAGAGCAAAAAGGACAGACTCTTGCTGGGTAGCGAATGTCAGCCTCTATCAGGTATCCTCCTCTATCAGGTATCCTCTATCAGGTATCCTCCTCTATCAGGTATCCTCTATCAGGTATCCTCCTCTATCAGGTATCCTCCTCTATCGGGTATCCTCTATCAGGTATCCTCTATCGGGCATCCTCTATCAGGCATCCTCTATCAGGCATCCTCTATCAGGCATCCTCTATCAGGCATCCTATATCAGGCATCCTCTATCAGGCATCCTCTATCAGGCATCCTCTATCAGGCATCCTCTATCAGGCATCCTCTATCAGGCATCCTCTATCAGGCATCCTCTATCAGGCATCCTCTATCAGGCATCCTCTATCAGGCATTCTCTATCAGGCATCCTCTATCAGGCATCAATTATCAGGCATCCTCTATCAGGAATCCATTATCAGGCAGGCATCCTCTATCGGGTATCCTCTATCGGGCATCCTCTATCAGGCATCCTCTATCAGGCATCCTCTATCAGGCATCCTCTATCAGGCATCCTCTATCAGGCATCCTCTATCAGGTATCCTCCTCTATCAGGTATCCTCCTCTATCAGGTATCCTCTATCAGGCATCCTCTATCAGGCATCCTCTATCAGGCATCCTCTATCAGGCATCCTCTATCAGGCATCCTCTATCAGGCATTCTCTATCAGGCATCCTCCTCTATCAGGCATCCTCCTCTATCAGGCATCCTCTATTCAGGCATCCTCTATCAGGCATCCTCTATCAGGCATCCATTATCAGGCATCCATTATCAGGCATCCTCTATCAGGCATCCTCTATCAGGTATCCTCCTCTATCAGGTATCCTCTATCAGGCATCCTCTATCAGGCATCCTCTATCAGGCATCCTCTATCAGGCATTCTCTATCAGGCATCCTCTATCAGGCATCCTCTATCAGGCATTCTCTATCAGGCATCCTCCTCTATCAGGCATCCTCTATCAGGCATCCATTATCAGGCATCCTCTATCAGGCATCCTCTATCAGGCATCCTCTATCAGGCATCCTCTATCAGGCATCCTCTATCAGGCATCCATTATCAGGCATCCATTATCAGGCATCCATTATCAGGCATCCATTATCAGGCATCCTCTATCAGGCATCCTCTATCAGGCATCCTCTATCAGGCATCCTCTATCAGGTATCCTCTATCAGGTATCCTCTATCAGGCATCCTCTATCAGGCATCCTCTATCAGGTATCTTCTATCAGGCATCCTCTATCAGGCATCCTCTATCATCAGGCATCCTCTATCAGGTATTCTCTATCAGGTATCCTCTATCAGGTATCCTCTATCAGGTATCCTCTATCAGGTATCCTCTATCAGGCATCCTCCATCAGGCATCCTCTATCATCTCTATCAGGCATCCTCTATCAGGCATCCTCTATCAGGTATCCTCCTCTATCAGGTATCCTCCTCTATCAGGTATCCTCTATCAGGCATCCTCTATCAGGCATCCTCTATCAGGCATCCTCTATCAGGCATCCTCTATCAGGCATCCTCTATCAGGCATCCTCTATCAGGCATCCTCTATCAGGCATCCTATATCAGGCATTCTCTATCAGGCATCCTCCTCTATCAGGCATCCTCTATTCAGGCATCCTCTATCAGGCATCCTCTATCAGGCATCCATTATCAGGCATCCTCTATCAGGCATCCTCTATCAGGCATCCTCTATCAGGCATCCTCTATCAGGCATCCTCTATCAGGTATCCTCTATCAGGTATCCTCTATCAGGCATCCTCTATCAGGCATCCTCTATCAGGTATCTTCTATCAGGCATCCTCTATCAGGCATCCTCTATCATCAGGCATCCTCTATCAGGTATTCTCTATCAGGTATCCTCTATCAGGTATCCTCTATCAGGCATCCTCCATCAGGCATCCTCTATCATCTCTATCAGGCATCCTCTATCAGGCATCCTCTATCAGGCATCCTCTATCAGGCATCCTCTATCAGGCATCCTCTATCAGGCATTAGTACTTGTGTCTGATCAACACTGTGATGCAAGCTCAGCCATTGTTACAGAGACTCAGTACCTGCGTTTGATCAACACGGGATGCAAGCTCAGCCATTGTTACAGTGAAAAAAGATACATTGTACTTGTTTCTGTATTGCTAAATAGTCAACCACAAGGAAATGATGTATGGTGATCACATAATATATATACATGTATATATACACGCCTTATATATACATGTATATGTACATGTATATAATATATACATATACTCTCAATGAACTCTCAGTTGCATTAAAATCACCTTCTCAATAATCAACTTCAAATTTTATTCACTCGACGTTTCGACTAGATGCTGCTTCTATTCCTGATGAAGACTAGAGCATCAAGTCGAAACGCCGAGTGAATAAAATTTTAAGTTGATTATTGAGAAGGTGATTTTAATATATACATATATGTATATTTGCTTTCAGCTGATATCAATTCAGCTGATATCAAATACTTTAATTAAGGTTTTTTTAGATCAGCTTTTTTGATTTTGAAGCCAACGTTTTGACCCAACTATTTCATGAAGGAAGCACAGCACATCCATGTTACACCTTGGAATCACATGTTATACCTTGGGCTCACGTTACACCTTGGGATCACATGTTACACCTTGGAATCACATGTTATACCTTGGGATCAGTGCTTCAATCGAGGTGTAGGGCTGGAGCTACCCGGCCTGCTAGGGAAGGGGTCTCAACTATCAGGACAGTGCTTGTGAAACCACGCCCATCTTTGCCTGTCTGATGTGTTGCCGTACTTATACACTCTGTTGTTCAGATAGATCATGCATTACATGCATTTGTTGTGTGGATGCATTGCCAGCGAGTGTGGATGCATTGCCAGTGAGTGTGGATGCATTGCCAGTGAGTGGATGCATTGCCAGTGAATGTGGATGCATTGCCAGCGAGTGTGTATGCATTGCCAGTGAGTGTGGATGCATTGCCAGTGAGTGGATGCATTGCCAGTGAATGTGGATGCATTGCCAGCGAGTGTGTATGCATTGCCAGTGAGTGTGGATGCATTGCCAGTGAGTGTGGATGCATTGCCAGCGAGTGTGGATGCATTGCCAGTGATGGATAGATAGATAGATAGATTAGAGCCCAAATTAGCTACAAAATCTAAAGAGAAGTCTCCTGGTGAGAAGTCCTGCTGCGTAAAAGTCATGGTTTAAAAAGTCCTTAGTGCAACAAAGACCTAGTGAGTAAAGTCCTAGTGCTAGTTCGTAAAGTCCTAGTGCGTAAAGTCCTAGAGAGTGGATGCATTTCCAGCGAGTGGATGCATTTCCAGCGAGTATGGATGTGTTGCCAGGGTGTGTGGATGCATCACATTATTTTCGTTTTTTAAATCTGCCCTAATAAAGACCGAAGTATTGTGCCCCGGTGAAGACCAAGTATTGGGGTCGAAAGGTCAGCTCTAAAAACTAAGATATATATACGTAGCACTCCCACAACAGTGTGTGGGTGTCTAAGCATATATATATATATATATATAGCACTCAGACGACAGAGTGTGGGTGTCTAAGCTAGTATATATATAGCACTCCCACAACAGTGTGGGTGTCTAAACTAGTATATATATATATGTATATATAGCACACACAACAGTGTGTGGGTGTCTAAGCTAGTCTATATATAGCACTCCCACAAGCTATATATATGCACAGTTATCAGGCAGGCTAGGGACTAACTAACTACCTTGACAACTGTATTTGTGTAACTGAGGTTCATAAGCTAGGCCTTAATCAACTCTTTGGAGCACTAGTTGAAACCTTGGTAGTTATATACAGTGCAATCTCCCTAATGGAACATCAGAGAGAGATAAGCAATTAGCTAGAGAAAGGCTAGCCAGTTCCTATGTACATACAGTACCAACCCATACAGCCATTGTGGTATGTATACAAGTTTTGTGTGGCAAGTAAAATATATATTTTCTATGAGCTTAAATTTACAACACAGTGTGCACTGTTTAAAACCCAGCCTACAGTATTCTGTACTGTAAGCAAAGAAACCACTGACCACCATTACTGGAAGAAACTAACTGAATAGTAATACATTGTAGTTGCATGTACAAATGTAGTTACATGTACACATGTAGTTGCATGTTCACATGTAGTTACATGTACACTGCAGTTACATGTAGTTACATGTACACATGCAGTTACATGTACACAGTAGTTACATGTACACATGCAGTTTCATGTACACTGTAGTTACATGTACACTGTAGTTGCATGTACACATGCAGTTACATGTACACATGCAGTTACATGTACACATGCAGTTTCATGTACACTGTAGTTACATGTACACTGTAGTTGCATGTACACTGTAGTTGCATGTACACTGTAGTTACATGTACTGTAGTTACATGTACACATGCAGTTACATGTACACATGCAGTTACATGTACACTGTAGTTGCATGTACACATGCAGTTACATGTACACATGCAGTTACATGTACACTGTAGTTGCATGTACACATGCAGTTACATGTACACATGCAGTTACATGTACACTGGAGTTACATGTACACTGTAGTTGCATGTACACATGCAGTTACATGTACACATGTAGTTACATGTACACTGCAGTTACATGTACACATGTAGTTACATGTACACTGCAGTTACATGTACGTACACATGCAGTTACATGTACACTGGAGTTACATGTACACATGTAGTGCTGTATAAATTATTACAACTGCAGTTACAGTTACAGTGATCCAAACAAATTCACCAAACCACTCCCTTTTTTCTGCTGTGTCGCATCCTCAAAAGTAGCGTTCTACCACGTCATCGTGGTTCACAATGTTGTTCGAAGACGTGCGTTGTGAATGGAATTCCGACCTTTGACCTCTATTGAATAGGGCGAATACTTGGGAATCCAACTTCGCCGATAGCTCCGAGAGCTGATGATGACTACGAGGAACACATCCATTGCTTAGAAACTCCACTAGTGTAGCTTTCTAAATAATGCACAGGTTGACAAAATCACATGCGATGAAGAAGCAATCTGATTGGCTGGACGGATGAGGATGCTTCACACCTGGACGCAAAAATAGAACTTAAGTCTATCCGAACGTCGCGTCACATCCTAAAGCTAGAACGCTTTAGGACGCGCATGGTTCACAAGACGCTTTAGGACGATTGAGGACATGTGGCGACGTTCACTGCTTGCGTTGTGTTGTGAACCAGTCTTTAGGCTGCAAGTTTGTAAACTCCTCTAGTCACACACTGAAAATAGTGCTCTCTGTGTTGGTGTGTAGAGTTATGACCCAAGATCTACAAGCGTGCTGTGAGCAAAGTCTGAGAAGAAGCTATCCTAGGAAGCCAAGTTATCTAAGTGTATTACTGTTATCTAGCTAACTAACAAAAGTAAGAAGCTATTCTTGAGAGTTTCCTTTATATCTAGCTCTTGTCCATTCCAGAAACAAAGCAATGCAGACCTTAGGATAGCTCAGAGGAGAGGCTCTAAGCAAGTTGCTAATCAGTACGTTTTCATCAGTGGGCTCTTTCTGTCCCAATAGCAGCTACAGCTAATGGTAATGGCTATAGGTCTAGTAGCTTTCAACAAGGAACTCAGTAATGGCTTCAGGTATAGCCTCAACAAGGAACTCAGTAATGGCTACAGGTATAGCCTCAACAAGGAACTCAGTAGTGGCTACAGGCATGGCCTCAACAAGGAACTCAGTAATGGCTACAGGTATAGCCTCAACAAGGAACTCAGTAATGGCTGCAGGTATAGCCTCAACAAGGAACTCAGTAGTGGCTACAGGCATAGCCTCAACAAGGAACTCAGTAATGGCTACAGGTATAGCCTCAACAAGGAACTCAGTAATGGCTGCAGGTATAGCCTCAACAAGGAACTCAGTAATGGCTACAGGTATAGCCTCAACAAGGAACTCAGTAATGGCTACAGGTATAGCCTCAACAAGGAACTCAGTAGTGGCTACAGGCATAGCCTCAACAAGGAACTCAGTAATGGCTACAGGCATAGCCTCAACAAGGAACTCAGTAATGGCTACAGGTATAGCCTCAACAAGGAACTCAGTAATGGCTACAGGTATAGCCTCAACAAGGAACTCAGTAATGGCTACTGGTATAGCCTCAACAAGGAACTCGGTAATGGCTACAGGCATAGCCTCAACAAGGAACTCAGTAATGGCTACTGGTATAGCCTCAACAAGGAACTCAGTATAATGGCTACTGGTATAGCCTCAACAAGGAACTCGGTAATGGCTACAGGCATAGCCTCAACAAGGAACTCAGTAATGGCTATACTGGTATAGCCTCAACAAGGAACTCAGTAATGGCTACTGGTATAGCCTCAACAAGGAACTCGGTAATGGCTACAGGCATAGCCTCAACAAGGAACTCATGAGCAGCACGTATTATTATTGTTACTTAAATAGCCCTTCTTGAGATAATCAGAATAACTGGGGCCAAGCTAATTAAGGTTCTAGTGCATACAAGCAGCCTCCTACAAGAAGTCACTGGAGATAACGCAATAACCAACCATAATTTTCACCCTTTACCATGTTTAGATGTCTATTACTAAAGTAGACACCATAGTGCTGTGTATTCATATATACACACAGACACATACATGTACATTACTTGTAGTTAACAAGCTGTGTAGAGTGTCCGTGCTATTAACCATTGTCACAAGAGTAATGTTTCTGAGGAAGCCCTTCTTTGTAGGGTAACTTGCAGCTGCTGAAGCTACACTCAATACCAGGGCTGTCAAGTTGCACGCATCTCCCCCGTGGCGTGTGGATTTGGCCCACTTCACATTCTCACACGCAGGAATTGCTACAATCTCATGATATTCAGGAGAGCACTATGCTATAAAATGTGCATGCCGTGCCTAGTACTTTGGGATGGGGCCAAGTAATGCAGCATAGAAGTGCACCTCCATTGCCAGCTCTTCCATTGCCAGCTCTTCCATTGCCAGCTCCAACAGTTCACTGTCAGATTCAGACGGAGAGAAGAGAGTCCAGGGGCAAAGCGACCGGTAAACCCTGTTCGTGCAATGTCTGGTGAGTACCTCAGATGTTTTCGGCCAGAGTAGACTAAGGGTCACCGAAGGTGACGCCATAAATGATGTGTTTCCTACTCGTGAAAGAAGGGACCAGATGCGTAATCATTTATACGATCAAAAAATACCTCGCAGATCACATAGGGATAGGGGGTTCCGGGTTAGGCTAGGGAGTTTTGTTTCAGAGGTACAGGGCGGGGTGGTTTTGCTCTAGCCCTAGCCCTCAGAAGCAAAACACCCAGGAAGAAGACTGACATTAGAAGTTCTCTGTCACTGTATGTAGATGATACACTCACTTGGCTTGTATTCTTAAGTGGCTGTGAGGATCAAACCTTGGTCTGAGGCATTAAGTGTTCCAAAATGGCCGCCTGGGAGAACTAAGCAAGAAATGAACACTTTATCGTTAAATTTGTAACCAAGTTGTGAATGATGATGCCTTCATGAAGTCCTGTATTCCAACAATGTCCCTTCAGAAATGTTCTGTTTTAGATGGAGTCAACCTCTAGGCAGGTCTTGAGTCAGTCCTTTCCAGTGGCACGCGGGCATAGATCTGATCATTCACACATGGAACTTGACAGCCATGCAATGCTGCACACAAGCGTTTGAATTGACAACCATTACCAATTTTTAGTGACCTCTGGAGCTTTCTGGTGGTCCACTAATAATGAATGGGCCTAGTTATGTGTAGGTGGGTTGGGCCTAGTTATGTGTAGGTGGGTTGGGCCTAGTTATGTGTAGGTGGGTGGAGCAGAATAGATACCGCACCACGGTTACTATTTACTTCCGTCCAATGTACCCATGATTACTATATATTGGAAGGACAATTACAACAATTAGAAGTGTGTGGTTACTATTCAAGTACCTGTTTGGAGGAGAGCTAATTGTTTGGGTACCCGCAGTGGCTCAACGGTTGGGTAACCAGCCAAGAAAGCAAAAACTAAGAGTTCAAGCCCTGCTGGAGCCCACCCCCTTCCCCCCAGTTCTCAGTTTATAAGCTAATGAGCAATTATTTAGGTGTGTCTTATTGCTATTTGTCTCCACGGTTACAATTGGAAGGGTGGTTACTTTACCAATTGAGACTTAGCTATGCAGTTACAATTGGAGGGGCAGTCCCTAATGGAGGAAATACGGTTCGTAGATTTTTGATGTGTTAAAAAAAAATCATTTCAAGGCTTTTGGAGGTAAAAATCGGCCAAAACCCACCATAGTTTCAGATGCCAAGAAGCCACCACAGTGATCTTAACTGAGACTTTATTGTTTGTGCGGCTTGGCATCTGCCACTTTAAAGTAGAACCCTGCTAATGTCTTTATCAAGCACATGAAAATGGCCTTGAACCACTTTGAAGTAGAGCTCAAACCAGTACAGCTGGAGTCTTTATCAAGCACATGAAAATGGCCTTCAACCACTTTGAAGTAGAGCCCAAACCAGTACAGCTGGTGTCTTTATCAAGCAATGAAAATGGCCTTCAACCACTTTGAAGTAGAGCTCAAACCAGTACAGCTGGTGTCTTTATCAAGCACATGATGGCCTTCAACCACTTTGAAGTAGAGCCCAACCCAGTACAGCTGGTGTCTTTATCAAGCACATGAAAATGGCCTTGAACCAATTTGAAGTAGAGCTCAAACCAGTACAGCTGGTGTCTTTATCAAGCACATGAAAATGGCCTTCAACCACTTTGAAGTAGAGCCCAAACCAGTACAGCTGGAGTCTTTATCAAGCACATGAAAATGGCCTTCAACCACTTTGAAGTAGAGCCCAACCTAGTACAGATGGTGTCTTTAATCAAGCACATGAAAATGGCCTTCAACCACTTTGAAGTAGAGCCCAAACCAGTACAGCTGGTGTCTTTATCAAGCAATGAAAATGGCCTTCAACCACTTTGAAGTAGAGCTCAAACCAGTACAGCTGGTGTCTTTATCAAGCACATGAAAATGGCCTTCAACCACTTTGAAGTAGAGCTCAAACCAGTACAGCTGGTTTCTTTATCAAGCACATGAAAATGGCCTTCAACCACTTTGAAGTAGAGCTCAAACCAGTACAGCTGGTGCCTTTATCAAGCACATGAAAATGGCCTTGAACCACTTTGAAGTAGAGCCCAAACCAGTACAGCTGGTGTCTTTATCAAGCCCATGAAAATGGCCTTCAACCACTTTGAAGTAGAGCCCAAACCAGTACAGCTGGTGTCTTTATCAAGCACATGAAAATGGCCTTCAACCACTTTGAAGTAGAGCCCAACCCCAGTACAGCTGGTGTCTTTATCAAGCACATGAAAATGGCCTTCAACCACTTTGAAGTAGAGCACAAACCAGTACAGCTGGTGTCTTTATCAAGCCCATGAAAATGGCCTTCAACCACTTTGAAGTAGAGCCCAAACCAGTACAGCTGGTGTCTTTATCAAGCACATGAAAATGGCCTTCAACCACTTTGAAGTAGAGCCCAACCCCAGTACAGCTGGTGTCTTTATCAAGCACATGAAAATGGCCTTCAACCACTTTGAAGTAGAGCACAAACCAGTACAGCTGGTGTCTTTATCAAGCACATGAAAATGGCCTTGAACCACTTTGAAGTAGAGCCCAAACCTGGTGTCTTTATCAAGCACATGAAAATGGCTATGAATTATTCATCATCGAGAGTTTGTTTCCCAATTTAAAAACTTGCAAAAGTTGGAAACTAATCCTCTCATCTCCTCCAGTAGTAACACATCTTCCCCTCCATAGTCACAACATACCTCTTGTGTCCCTGCACCAATGCATTCCATGCGCTAGTTCCAAGTGGGTCAATGTGGATTCCGGTACCAGAACAGGGAGGCCCCATGATGAACCAGCGATATGGAGGTCGGTTGGACTCCCCCACATACTTGAAAAGATCGTCGCAGAAATACTTTGGAAGTTTATAATCTTCTAACAACTTGGACTTCTTGGGATGCTGCAATTGGGGGGGTTAGTGAACATGAATTATATAGGGGATTAGTCACGGGGGTCAGTAAACATGAATTAGAGAATTAGGTGTTTAGTAAACCATAAACCATGAATTAGGGCAGCAGTAACCTATGAATTAGGGGTTTAGTAAACCATGAATTAGGGGTTAGTAAACTATGAATTAGGGGTTTAGTAAACCATGAATTAGGGGTTAGTAATCTATGAATTAGGGTTTTTAGTAAATCATGAATTAGGGGAGTAGTCAACCATGAATTAGGGGGTTAGTAAACTATGAATTAGGGTTTTTAGTAAACCATGAATTAGGGGAGTAGTCAACCATGAATTAGGGGGTTAATGAATTAGGGGTTTAGTAAATCATGAATTAGGGGAGTAGTAAATCATGAATTAGGGGAGTAGTAAACCATGAATTAGGGAGTTAGTAAACCATGAATTAGGGTGTTAGTAAACTATAAATTAGGGGAGTAGTAAACCATGAATTAGGGAGTTAGTAAACCATGTATGGGTTAATAATAGACCACCATACAACATCACATGGTCACAATATGTAGCCATCACATGACTACTATGTGATCATCATGCAAATAACATGAGACCATCATGTGATAAATATATAAACATCATGTGACCATCATCTCATGCGCATTATGCAACATCATGAGACTACCATTCGGCCATCACATGACACATGCCTCACATGACCATCACATGACCCATGCCGCTACACTTGGATGCATGCCGGTATACATACCTCACCAAAGGACTCGTCGAATATGTAGAGAGGACTGTCATCTTTGCTTGACTCCATGTATGCCACATAATACTTCATCTTCATCTCCACAGAGTAGCCATCGTTGTCTTCACCACACTTAAAACGTTGGTTACGATACTTGCGTAACAATCTCTGCAGGTCACATGACATTATCACATGATAACAATTAGCACTACCTACAGTATGTCACACAAACTTGGAGCCAGAAATTCTTAGCTTGCTGATTCCAAGATAACCTGACCTCACTCCTGCTAGGAAATATTCTAAATAGTTTACATATATATATATTGCCTTAAAGGCCTGGTGACCACTCCCACTACGCTGTTATCGTTTTTTCTTCTGTTATTTTAATTTATTTTCCATCTCCACCCAGAGCCTCTCCATCTCCACCCAGAGCTCTCCATCTCCACCCAGAGCCTCTCCATCTCCACCCAGAGCTCTCCATCTCCACCCAGAGCCTCTCCATCTCCACCCAGAGCCTCTCCATCTCTACCCAGAGCCTCTCCATCTTCACCCAGAGCTCTCCATCTCCACCCAGAGCTCTCCATCTCCACCGAGAGCTTCATCTCCACCGAGAGCTTCATCTCCACCCAGAGCTCTCCATCTCCACCCAGAGCTCTCCATCTCCTCCCAGAGCTCTCCATCTCCACCCAGAGCTCTCCATCTCCACCCAGAGCCTCTCCATCTCCACCCAGAGCTCTCCATCTCCACCCAGAGCTCTCCATCTCCATCCAGAGCTCTCCATCTCCACCGAGAGCTTCATCTCCACCCAGAGCTCTCCATCTCCACCCAGAGCTCTCCATCTCCACCCAGAGCCTCTCCATCTCTACCCAGAGCTCTCCATCTCCACCCAGAGCTCTCCATCTCCACCCAGAGCTCTCTATCTCCACCCAGAGCCTCTCCATCTCACCCAGAGCTCTCCATCTGCACCCAGAGCTCTCCATCTCCACCCAGAGCTCTCCGTCTCCACCCAGAGCTCTCCATCTCCACCCAGAGCTCTCCATCTCCACCCAGAGCTCTCCATCTCCACCCAGAGCTCTCCATCTCCACCCAGAGCTCTCCATCTCCACCAGAGCTCTCCATCTCCACCCAGAGCTCTCCATCTCCACCCAGAGCTCCATCTCCACCCAGAGCTCTCCATCTCCACCCAGAGCTCTCCATCTCCACCCAGAGCTCTCCATCTCCACCCAGAGCTCTCCATCTCCACCCAGAGCTTCATCTCCACCCAGAGCTCTCCATCTCCACCCAGAGCTCTCCATCTCCACCCAGAGCTCTCCATCTCCTCCTAGAGCTCTCCATCTCCACCCAGAGCTCTCCATCTCCACCCAGAGCTCTCCATCTCCACCCAGAGCTCTCTATCTCCACCCAGAGCTCTCCATCTCCACCCAGAGCTCTCCATCTCCACCCAGAGCTCTCCATCTCCACCCAGAGCTCTCCATCTCCACCCAGAGCTCTCCATCTCCACCCAGAGCTCTCCATCTCCACCCAGAGCTCTCCATCTCCACCCGAGCCTCTCCATCTCCACCCAGAGCTCTCCATCTCCACCCAGAGCCCCTCCATCTCCACCCAGAGCTCTCCATCTCCATCCAGAGCCATCTCCATCTCCACCCAGAGCTCTCCATCTCCATCCAGAGCCATCTCCATCTCCACCCAGAGCTCTCCATCTCCACCCAGAGCTCTCCATCTCCATCCAGAGCCATCTCCATCTCCACGCAGAGCTCTCCATCTGCACCCAGAGCTCTCCATCTCCACCCAGAGCCTCTCCATCTCCTCCCAGAGCTCTCTATCTCCACCCAGAGCTCTCCATCTCCACCCAGAGCTCTCCATCTCCATCCAGAGCCATCTCTATCTCCACGCAGAGCTCTCCATCTGCACCCAGAGCTCTCCATCTCCACCCAGAGCCTCTCCATCTCCTACCAGAGCTCTCCATCTCCACCCAGAGCAGGTAGAGCTGCTAGAGGGTAATTTGGGTGAAAAGATTAAAAAAGACCCTCGAAATCATAGGCAAGTGTCAGGAATGGCCTACACAGTATTCCTGCAGGCTTCCTTCAACTGACTGCAAATGCAGTACAATCTGCAGCCATTACACAGTCCTCTAGTTGAAAACTGAAGCAGAAGCTGCAGCCATTACACAGTCCTCTAGTTGAACACTGAAACAGAAGCTGCAGCCATTACACAGTCCTCTAGTTGAACACTGAAGCAGAAGCTGCAGCCATTACACAGTCCTCTAGTTGAACACTGAAGCAGAAGCTGCAGCCATTACACAGTCCTCTAGTTGAACACTGAAGCAGAAGCTGCAGCCATTACACAGTCCTCTAGTTGAACACTGAAGCAAGAGCTGCAGGTGAGTTGTCCAGGGAGATCAGTACACCACGTAGCCCTAGCTCAACTTCATGTTTGCTAATATTTTATCAAAATTTAGACTCTGTCAAGAAATACAGAGAACTGAAGACATGTGCTCTATCATCGAGATATTCACAGTCCTCTCAGGAAAATAGTAGTAATAGTCTGAGGAGGTGATGTTTTGATACGTCTAGCAGCCCAGGGAGAGTGGGGGAGGGGGAGGGGGCTCTACTCATGCTGCACTAGACACAAGACAGAAGAAAAACCAGCACCAACACAATGGCATGATCTGCTAACTCAATGTAAGGTAAAGGATATTATTACTGCAACTGATACCTATATTATTGTTAATTAATTTACTATTATTATTATTATTATTATTAATTATTATAAAACATATAATTGTATATAAGTTGAAGTAATGAAGTCAGTAGCGGTTGACATATCAGCCGATCCCAACACTGAGGCCGCATTACCACGTTGTACAGCAACAGAGAGCCTCTGGATGAGGAAGATGGTAGAACTCTCCTGACCCGTAATCCGGGCTAGGTGGCGGCCAAGATCTTTCAGGAGTGTCAGAGTCATGGGACCGAAAACCCCAGAAGTCTCGATGGCAATAGGGCTGAAGACGTGGGAGGGGTCCAGGTGGGAATATTTGGCCTACTTCCTCTCCTCTGCCAAAGCTGCAACTGCCCCTGCCTTACTGGTGGCATTGGAAGCATATGAATGGGCAAACGTATCAGGGCATGTCGCGTCCCACACTAGCAACTTTCCTCTCATCCACGGGACCACTGTTACGCCATCTGGTCGCTTTCCATCCGAGCGATAAAGACCAGAAGGTTCCAGCCGAAATGGCACTTTGGCTGAGGCGAGTGCCCTGTGGACAATGTCATTCATTGCAGCATGACAGTGGTGACGGCCTTCACTTCTGCGACAGCTTAGACCATGTAAGCCCAGGCTGTCCACAGCAACACCACAATGATGACAGGTGTGGGGTCTGCACAGGGGAGCTCCCAGGCGGAGGCTGACTGCTATCCTGATGGTGTCATCACTCATACGTAGGCCAAGTGAAGAAATGGGCAACACATTCAGCCATGCCCCTGACTCTTTAGCTCTAGAGGCAAGCAGACGGGCTCTGGCTTAGCTGACTCTAGCAGTGAATCAGCTAAAGCAGAGGCCTTGGCCAAGTCCCAGGCCTTCTGTGTATGTTGGGCCTTGCCTTCAGGAGAGTCTCCATCAAAACCTTCCGACCAATGGTCTTTAGCATCATCCAAATACGGCAGTGGAGAGTCTTGGGACTATGCATTTAACAAGGGGGTGGAGGATGCCAGTACTGAGCTCAAAAAAGCAGAAGGGGCGATGTCCACAGCACACCTGATACCCAAGCCACCCAACTTAACAGGAAGGGTAGCTTGTCTCCAAACCGGGTCATCTTCCTTGAAATGGATATTGGTGATGTCTGACTTTAGCAGCTTGTCGTAGTCCTGCTAAGCAGGAGAAAGGAAGCAGGTGAAGTCCTTAGGTTGTAGAGGAGTTTGGGGAGGAAAAAGGAATGCTTCAGGAGGAGGAGTGCATCATGTGAAGAGAAATGTTGGAGTCTGTCACCTATCCTTTTCAGTGAGGCCGATTGTGAAGTTAGGGTGCTGGAAATTGATGTCACCACATCTCCAATTGAAGAACCTAAAACACTTGACTGGTGGGGGTTCACCACTTGGGCACCCTGTAGAAAGGGAAGGATGGAGTGTAGGGTATCCGCGTCTTCGCAAATAATCTCTGATTTGCTCCCATTTATTAACTGTAAACCAATTGTACAACCCTCTCGCTCAATCACATCTAAATCATGTCTAAGGTCAGCTACACTTCCACCTAAGGTGACATCGTCAAGGTAACATACAGAATTCAGAGCTCAGGTTAGTACCCATTTGGTGAAGGAGTGACCCCAGAGGATCTCCTTGTTGGACACCTTCAGAGGACAGAATGATTTTGTCTCCCTAGAAAAGTGTTGATGGTGACGAGTATGCCGAATAGCCGAAAGGGTAAAGCTCAGGTGTATGTGCAAGGACTGCGTTCAACATTTTGTCTCTGTGAATTGCATTGAATGCGTTCCTGAAATCTAACTTCAAGACCGCATTGCCAAAGATTATTCAGGTACAACCTAGCTGCATGAACAGCGGCTTCTGACCCTTTTCTGACTCCATACCCTAGCTGTCGGGGTGCTAAGAGATCACTCATCGCTCCCACAACCTCGCTCCCAGCTACCTTGGCCACTAGACAACGCAAGGTGCACCCGACGGCAACCAGTCGGACACACCCATGCTTCTTCTGTAGCAGTCAAGTTAGCTCCAAAGAAGTACGAACGGAAGGCTGTAGGGGTCCTGCCATCGAGAACCAGCTCAACAAAATTGGTGAGGGCAGGAAGGAGCGCAAGACGACATCATCCACTTTTAACATGTCCTTTAGGTATTGGGGCGAGAGGCCATCAGGACCTCCAGCGGAACCATTTTTGAAAGAAAGGATAGCCCGTAAAACCTCCTCCTCAGGTATCTCAATGGTGGGATGGTCTTCTTCAGGGGGCGTGAAGGAGGAGTCGGGTGCGGTAGCAGGTGTCTCTCCTGGAGAGCTTGGAAAGTAGCATCATCCACTGGGGCCAGAGTGTCCTCAGAGCTGGCCAACCTAACAGCTCCCTTAAAGTCCCTTAAAGTCCCCTTCCTCAAGCTTCATAGACACTCTGGCAGCCAAACCACTCTCCGGGTACAGCGAGTTCAACGGAAAAGGCCGAACGTTCCTAGCGCTCAGCCTTGATCTTGGCAGAGGGTCAACCTCCTCTCTTAGCTGGTTGCTCACAGCTGAGGCCAAGGATGTGCTATGATTGCCCCTGACTGGCTGTCTCAATTAAGCAGCAAGCACTGAAGCATATGAGACGGAACCATGACGAGTGGTCATTGTTGCTGACAATGGAGGTTATTGTTGTTGTTATTATTATTGTTGTTGTTGTTATTATTATTATTATTATATTATTATATTATTATATTATTATTATTATTATTATCATCATCAATTAACTCTCAGTTGACATAATAACATTAAAATCGCCTTCTCAATAATCAACTTCAAAATTTATTTACTCGACGTTTCGACTAGATGCTCTAGCTTCTATTCCTGATGAAGACTAGAGCATCTAGTTGAAACGTCGAGTGAATAAAATTTGAAGTTGATTATTAAGAAGGTGATTTTAATAATAATAATAATTATTATTATTATATATTATTATTATTATTGTTGTTGTTGTCGTCTTCTTGTTGTTGTTTATTATGGGGGGGGGGGGGGAGATTCGTGAAGTATGTAAAGTGGTAACCACACCTTACTCTGCTGCCCTTTGACCCAACTATGGGACTGGGTTCATACTGAAAATGGTGAATCTTAACTGCCTTGAAAACATCGCTCAATAGTGACCGAGCGATGGCCGAGATGATAACTTCCCTCTGCTTCCCACAGTGCAGGGTAACCAGGAGACACTTGCACCATGAGATCCACTCACCTGTCACCGAGACCATTGATCTCTCTTGAAGACAAAGAAGTTTCAACTGCAGGCCAACTCTTTCTCGCACGCTCAGAGCAAAGCATGTTCTAGTCTTGTGTACCTCGAGCACATGAAGCTAAACAAAGTGTATTAGGATTGGGATGGATCACAAGGGGTTAATGACTTGATATAATTGCATCATCTAGTGTGTACAATGATCAAAGGCCTGCATAGGAAGCAGATGCAGTCCTGAACATCCTGGATTTGAATCAACATGTGTTGCCATGCCAACACTAGTATTTCACTCACCTCATATTTAATTATTTTTTAATTGCAATGACTTTCTCAATAATCAATTTGAAATTTAATCTCTCGACAGCAGCAGTATAAATTTCAAGTTGATGATTGAGAGTCATTGCAATTCAACCGAGTCTTCATTGGGAGAAAGAAACGATGTTGATCTTCTCCTTTGGATGAGCCACTACAGGTCTGAGGTGACTTACAGAACAGAAAGAGGATAGAGCTTAGTCCGTCGAAGCATGAAGCTCCATGAATCCCACAGATCAGGAGGAATCTAGATCTAGCTATTGTGTGCCCTACGAAGAGTTTCTAGCTAGCTTGTGCCCTACAAACAGTTTCTAGCCACTACAAACAGTTTCTAGCTAGCTCATGCACTACAAACAGTTTCTAGCTAACTTGTGCCCTACAAACAGTTTCTAGCTAGCTCATGCACTACAAACAGTTCCAAACAGTTTCTAGCTAGCTTGTGCCCTACAAACAGTTTCTAGCTAGCTTGTGCCCTACAAACAGTTTCTAGCTAGCTCATGCACTACAAACAGTTTCTAGCTAGCTCATGCACTACAAACAGTTTCTAGCTAACTTGTGCCCTACAAACAGTTTCTAGCTAGCTCATGCACTACAAACAGTTCCAAACAGTTTCTAGCTAGCTTGTGCCCTACAAACAGTTTCTAGCTAGCTCATGCACTACAAACAGTTTCTAGCTAACTTGTGCCCTACAAACAGTTTCTAGCTAGCTCATGCACTACAAACAGTTCCAAACAGTTTCTAGCTAGCTTGTGCCCTACAAACAGTTTCTAGCTAGCTTGTGCCCTACAAACAGTTTCTAGCTAGCTCATGCACTACAAACAGTTTCTAGCTAGCTCATGCACTACAAACAGTTTCTAGCTAGCTTGTGCCCTACAAACAGTTTCTAGCCACTACAAATAGTTTCTAGCTAGCTCATGCACTACAAACAGTTTCTAGCTGGCTTGTGCCCTACAAACAGTTTCTAGCTAGCTTGTGCCCTGCAAACAGTTTCTAGCTAACTCGTGCCCTACAAACAGTTTCTAGCTGGCTTGTGCCCTACAAACCAGTTTCTAGCTAGCTTGTGCCCTACTACAAACAGTTTCTAGCTAGCTCATGCACTACAAATAGTTTCTAGCTAGCTCATGCACTACAAATAGTTTCTAGCTAGCTTGTGCCCTATGCATGCATTTGTGGTACTGAAGGTGATGGTCAAGAACTTGATGGGCACCCGATGTTCACAGAGGCTACTAATTGGCAAGGGCACTTGTAGGCCGGAGAACACAAGGAATGTATATATGTATGTGACATTATCACAGTGGAAGCTACATCTCCTGTCATAGTGGGAGCTATATCTCCTGTCACAGTGGGAGCTATTTCTCCTGTCACAGTGGGAGTTATATCTCCTGTCATAGTGGGAGCTATTTCTCCTGTCATAGTGGGAGCTATATCTCCTGTCACAGTGGGAGCTATATCTCCTGTCATAGTGGGAGCTATATCTCCTGTCATAGTGGAAGCTATATCTCCTGTCATAGTGGGAGCTATATCTCCTGTCACAGTGGGAGCTATATCTCCTGTCACAGTGGGAGCTATATCTCCTGTCACAGTGGGAGCTATATCTCCTGTCACAGTGGGAGCTATTTCTCCTGTCACAGTGGGAGCTATTTCTCCTGTCACAGTGGGAGCTATTTCTCCTGTCACAGTGGGAGCTATTTCTCCTGTCACAGTGGGAGCTATTTCTCCTGTCACAGTGGGAGCTATTTCTCCTGTCACAGTGGGAGCTATATCTCCTGTCACAGTGGGAGCTATTTCTCCTCAACTTACACTGTCCACTTTGAAATGTTGCAACAGCAAACATTATCTTGCTCTTCTTTCAGCCGTAAGCATCATGCAGTGATAGTGAGATCACTGGGTTAATCTAAGGACTGGGCAAGGCTAAGGGCTAGGGCAGGCTAACACAAGCCTAACCCTACCACTGTCCTAGCCCTAGCCTAACCCTACCATTGGCCTAGCCCTAGCCTAACCCTACTGTGGCCTAGCCCTAGCCTAACCCTACTGTGGCCTAGCCCTAGCCTAACCCTACCATTGGCCTAGCCCTAGCCTAACCCTACCATTGGCCTAGCCCTAGCCTAGCCCTACCATTGGCCTAGCCCTAGCCTAACCCTACCATTGGCCTAGCCCTAGCCTAACCCTAGCCTAACCCTACTGTGGCCTAGCCCTAGCCTAACCCTACCTTTGGCCTAGCCCTAGCCTAACCCTACCATTGGCCTAGTCCTACTGTGGCCTAGCCCTAGCCTAACCCTACCGTTGGCCTAGCCCTAGCCTAACCCTACCATTGGCCTAGCCCTAGCCTAACCCTACCATTGGCCTAGCCCTAGCCTAACCCTACTGTGGCCTAGCCCTAGCCTAACCCTACTGTGGCCTAGCCCTAGCCTAACCCTACCATTGGCCTAGCCCTAGCCTAACCCTACCCCTAGCCTAGCCATTGACCTAGCCCTAGCCTAACCCTAGCCCTAGCCTACCGTTGGCCTAGCCTATGTTTGACCCTTACAACTCTGTCTATATCATCTTTTTTAAACAGAAACACATGTCATTTTAGCATCCATTGCACTATAGCCCTAGCCCTAGCCCTAGCCCATTGCACTGTAGCCCTAGCCCTAGCCCATTGCACTGTAGCCCTAGCCCTAGCCCATTGCACTGTAGCCCTAGCCCTTGCCCATTGCACTGCAGCCCTAGCCCTAGCCCATTGCACTGCAGCCCTAGCCCTAGCCCATTGCACTGCAGCCCTAGCCCTAGCCCATTGCACTGTAGCCCTAGCCCTAGCCCATTGCACTGTAGCCCTAGCCCTAGCCCATTGCACTGCAGCCCTAGCCCTAGTCCTAGCCCATTGCACTGTAGCCCTAGCCCTAGCCCATTGCACTGTAGCCCTAGCCCATTGCACTGTAGCCTAGCCCTAGCCTAGTTAGTAACAGACTTTCCCTTCAACATATTGCATGCAACAAGTCGGTTCTGAATGAAGAGAAATAACACTTGCCAGAAGAAGCACATCTAATCAGAAGCTTCATTTCCCCAACAACAGGTTTCAGAAATTCACCGCCCAGACCATGTCTCTTTAACCTACCCCTAAGTGTTTTGCAGGGTGGGGGAGGAGGGTTTTTTAATTTTTTTTATGGCTAGAACACTTCAGGTTGGGCAAAATACTAAGTTTGGGCAGAAATATTAGGAAACCTTTATACGTCAAAAGGCTATGACAAGCCAGTAGCTGTTCTTGGCTAGAAACAGCACAAAAACAACAAATAGAGTTTTGTCAAGTAATTGGTTTGTTAGTTCTCTAATGCCTATCATATTCATCGTGCCACTACGCTCATGTGATCATCATGTGACCAGTCATCATTACTTGTGATTGGAGGATTAGAAACAGGATACAGTTCAGAGGAAAAAAGAGCATGGAAATACTTCTTGCGTGTAGGTCCCACTTCACGCGTGTGGGTCCCACTTCTCGCGTGTGGGTCCCACTTCTCGCGTGTAGGTCCCACTTCTCGCGTGTAGGTCCCACTTCTCGCGTGTGGGTCCCACTTAAAACACCATACTTGTTAATGTTAATAGAATATCTATTTTGCTGTCATTAATTTTTAAGTCCCAGATGACTTCCTATGCACATGTAGCACTCCTGACAATAGCTGATACCTGAAGGATGGATCAGCTTATCCTTCAAGTAGTGAATATTAACAGTGCATACCTCAACAGTCCATTTCTTCCGAGCATCCCACCCTAGCTGACAGTCTGTGATGACGGCGGGATAATTTGGTCGCTCGAATCTCTCGATGAAGGTAGCCTCATCCACATCCAAGCAGCTAACCCTCTCCATGATATCCTTCACTTCATCCTTGCTGCATAGGATGTTCTTGTAGAAACCCAACCTGGTCCACCCATGCTCTCCCTTGAGTTCTAGGAGAGCAAGTAGTGGATGATAAGAGGATATTACAAAAGTTATAACTGAGGGTACCTGGCCTTGCCTTGCTTTTTGCTTCATTGATTTTATCACGGACTCTCCTTTCCAAGGACTCCATGTCATGACTTCTTACTACAATTTCTATTTTGGCGGATTCGACCCTTTACCTTCTTTATCTTTTGGGCGGGGAAAGCAGTGGCGGTAAAGGTTCCTTCAGTCGTAAGGTGTGGTTTGGTGCTGATGAGGATAACTCTTCTTGTGTGTTTAACACAGCAGTTAGGAGGGCTCCATTCTTTCTTCCACTCCCTTTCCTTTGGTTGTGGATCCTCTCCCCATCACACTTGAGTCGGCTAATTTTTTCTTGAGCGGCGGCTACCCTGGATGTAGATGGCATAAGAGCTGTTGACAACAATAATGGTGAGCAGGGGAAGGGACAACTGCCCCTCTACATTTGGAAGGGGCACAGAGCCCCGACCTCAGCAGTTGTAATTTACTCGCAGCTGAAGCAGTAGAAAATTGATTTTCTCCGATTATCATAATTTGTTGCTGAGGTTTTGGCTAGAGCCTTCATCAAGAATGGGAAGGAAATGGATGAATTAGCTTTCCTTTTCTTTCCTGGTGCAGTCTAGTGCATCTAAGAATCTTTATCACATGATTGAACAAAGCCATGGAAAGCATATTTGATAAGCAATCATTCCCTCGTGATCTGGATGGAAATCATTCCTTCCGTTCTTCAAGAGAACAGGAGTTAATTTGATTATCAAGTAAACTTATTTGGCAATGTCCTCGACATGTTCTCCTTCAGTGTGCGACACGAGCTCTTCGTAGTCTTGTGACCAATACCTCTCTTCCGTTAAGGGGGGACTGTACCACAGAAACTAGATTTTTTTTCTTTTTCTCTTTTTTTCTTTCAAGCTATTCTTGTATCTATACTCTAGCCATTTGCAAAGTTTTAGAGGCATTGGATGCTCCATTCCGAAGTTATGTTGGTTTTTGTCCATGCAATTTCACTTCATCTTGATTCAAGAATTGAAGAAAAGGCCAACCGAAGGGGAGACAGTTGCATTTTAAATATATTTTTTACTTGTGGTTACAACTTTAGAGCTCCGTAGCTTCTGCAAACTTCATGGTATGGACTTGATATATAGCTCAAAAGATAGGTCTCTCTCTTTTGATACTAAAATATGTTTCATAGGTATAACTATAGGCAAGTTACTAGACCCTAAAGTGGAGGGACCTCAAAAACCTGCCTCCCCAAAACCTCATCCAATATAACTCCAGATTGCTAGAGGAAGCCCCACACCTTTTTCATTAGGCGACGTGGTCAAGCGCGCGGGTGGAAAATTGAGGGCGTTGATTTTCAACGTAATCAATTTTCCACCCGCGCGCTTACATTTTTACGCCTAATGAAAAAAGTGATTGAATGCTCACTGGTATATACCAATATTTCAAATCTTTAGCTCTGGAGTTATTTTGGATGAGGTTTTTGGGAGGCAGGTTTTTGAAGTCCCTCCACTTTAGGGTCTAACTTACCTATAGTTATACAGTACCTATGAAACATATTTTAGTATCAAAAGAGAGCACACACAGAGACCTATCTTTTGAGCTATATATCAAGTCCATACCATGAAGTTTGCAGAAGCTACGAAGAAACTACAAGAACAGATCAAGAAATTACCAAGAGAACACATTTTACATGCGATTCCATAAACTCAAACATTTCATTGCCCTATATAACTTGACCAATGTTTAAAAAAATCTTGTGTTTTTTTGCAGTAACGCTCATAACTTTCCTACGCTTCACTTAAAAAATATATTGTTTTTTAATATCACTGGATAGCTCTTCTAATTCTCTAAGGGATGTAAGAAACGGATGTTTAATTACTACAAGTGTTGATAAGTTATGGTCATTTGAAGTGTGAGGTCTAGGATTTTCTCGGGGATTTTCGACATAGCAAATGGGTTGGCTTGCCACACAGCAACCACGATGGTTATTGATAATCTGTTTCTTACATACCTTAGATTTTTCCCTCCTCTTTCAGCTGACCAAAGTGTGGGACTTTGATCTTGAAAACTGGGGCAGTTATGGCTAATAATGGTCACTTTTTGGGGGGAATCTTGATGTGTCTTCTAAGAAAATATGTCTGTAGAGACATTCAACATATCATTAGGAAGCACAAAGCATAAGGAACAACCTGGATTTTTTTAAATCTGCATAGAATGTATAGGAAAAAAAGTTATGGCGATTTATAAACCTATGGTTTTTCTGCGGTACACAGTCCCCCCTTAAGCCTTCTGCTTTGCATCCATAAATAGGTTCTCTAATGGACTTTAGTGTAGTTTCATTGAGTTTTGATCGTAGAAAGGTCATGCTCTCTCTAATCAACTGTAGCAACTAGCAAGAAGCATTTGATGCGAACTCCAGCACCAACAGTACAGGTAAAAATGATTAGATTTTTAGGTACTATTTTAAAACTATATATCATGTTATAGAGGAACCGTTGAGCTGTTATACTCACTTCACTTGTCTAGTGAAATAATAGAAAGCATTTTGACCCACATTTTTATGTTTGCGTCGCCCATGCAATAGGAAAGATGTTAGATTTTACTTGACTCCCACCCAGTTGCAGGAAGTCCAAGTCGAGTTGAAAGCCCTCCCGCTAGGATTGGTGACCCACCTATTCCAGTTAAGGATGAAAGTCAAGTGCTTAGGGCAGGGGCAGATATATATAAAAGGGGGGTTCCTCTTGAAATAGGTGTGTCTTTCCCCTCTGAGGCTCAGCTATTAGTTTCAAAGCATAGCAAGGCAGCACAGCACAACTCTTTAGTAGCTGCTGCATCAACTAGTGAGACTGCATACATAATGTGAATGCGTATGCAACGGTACTAATGCATCTGCCCCTATAGGATATACGTAGAAGGGTAATCTCTATTCTCACCAATGATAGAGATGAACTGTGTAAGGCTCATATTCTTTCTTATGGTAGTGTAGGCGCTTCCAAAAAGAGGTATTTCACCTCAGACTCATTTAACTGTATGGCCACAGTTCGTGTCTCTAGCAACATCTTCATAGACATTTTGGACTCCAATTTCAAGCCTTATGCATCCGTAATTCAGCATTTGGCTATACAATCATGACCTCCATCCACATACTATAAACAAGAGAAGATCATCATTTTTATATTTGTACAGAAACCTTGACCTGGGCAAAAAAAAAGGGGGGGGGGGGAGAAAGCTGAAGAAGGCCGTCGTCGAAAAAAATTGTACTTCATGTTTTACTGCATGCTAGTGAAAACTGGTTGTTAACAGAGAAATTCCTCAGCCTAGACTACTGATGCGGTGAATTGAGCGAACTTATCCTTAAGCTGATTTGCTGACACCACTGCCAGGACTATTCCTGCAATGTTGTTCCTCTATGCAAGCAATGTTCCTTGTCGGCAAGCTGATCAGAATCATGGTTGACTTAGTGGACTCGCAGAGATCATTGGGTTCACAGACCTTGGGCTATTTTGGCATGGGTTTTACAATCTCGCTATTGACAGCGGGGAACAGTCAGTTGAAAAAAAGGATATACCAAATTTGTGGTGTAAAATGCAGGACAGGTCACGGGTGTGGTGATTTTGGCCCAAAGCATGTCTCCAGTCTCCTTGCTTTTGTGAAGACTGTAATCCAACCGATAGTTCTGGTTGCTGTCCAAAATACAAGATAAACAAACTCACTACTGTCCTATTGATCATACCCGTGTTAGTTAACTACTTGCAAACTGAATATCTGCATCAACTCGGGGGGGGGGGAGGGTTAAGAATTTTTTCACCAGGTTTTTATTCTAATGCCATGTATACAACACTTTCTGTGCACTCCCAGTCTTGTATATGTGTTCACATGCCTGGCCTTATAATTAAAAGTTTCAAGTTTCCAACCACTTTGCTGATTGCTATGCAAAATAACCTTCGAGTTTCTAGGATGGTGGGTGGGGGGGGGGGGGGGGGGTTTGGACAAGATCACAAACTGTACACCATGTATATATCATTTGCCAACACCACAAGCACATTTCAGGTAAACTTTCTATGGAACAGTATATAGACCTTGAACAATTATTATTCTTTTTTTTAACCTATTATTATCTTATATTCTCTTTTTTTAATATATACCTATTATTCTTTTTCTTTCACCTATTATTCTTATTGTGCTTGAAGAATATAAAACCGTTTCCAGTTTAACATGACAAAAAGGTGTACAAAATATTAACTAACTATAATTGTTGTACTGTAACATCACAGATAATTGGATATCTAGTGATGATTCTTGACGATGTGTAATTGAGTTCGACAGAATGGAAAAAACCTGTTCTGCTGCTGCAGAAGATGGCTGGACCAGCAATATGAGCCTGCAGGCTTCAGCCCAGTTATGAAGATCAACTTCATGTGCCTTCCACCATGCAATCGGGTCTGTGTGACTAAATGCATCTTCAGCAGCGGCCAAATACTTAGGTAGCTCCGACTTCAAACCATCAATAACTGGTGTCGAGTCCAAGAAGGTAAACGCACGTAAGGAATCAATGTCTGCAGCTGTGGGCTTGAGGTCATTTAACTTAGATATGGCAAGAAGTAACGAGCTGCTTTAAAAGTAAGTAGAGCAGACTTGAGGTCATTATCAAACTTTGTCCAGGCTGGTTGGACACATTATGCAGCAAGTTGCTGTTCATGTATATACAGCATTACCCCCAGCTAGTTGCTTTGAAACAGCTGTTACATTAGGATAGTGTTCTGTTGAGATAACTGAGAAGAGCTTATTCAGATGTTCATAAGCTACTACTAGAGCTACAGCACCATCTCCTTCAAAAAGGTAGATGGCCTTAACTAAAGGCTCCATGGCATCAACAAAGCTCCATTTTTAACTTCCTGCACTTTGCTGTATCGTGGAGAATTGCAAGGAGTTTGTTAGAAGTGGCAGGTGGCATGCCATCACTTTCCAAGAAGCCTTGTCTATCTCCAAAAGCGTTGTGAAGTAGTTGAATCACTTCAAACCTGCTCCACCACCTGGTAGCTGAAAAAGAAGGAGTAGGTAATCCTGTTCGAGTCCTCCAAATGAGGCGTGACTTAGGACTATCAATCCAAGCATTGGAGAAATTGTCCAACACTGGTATCTTCATGTGTTCCCCAACATAGTCAATTGTATGGGAAAAACAACCAATGTCCATCATCATATGATTGTACACAACAGTCACTGTCCTCATCGCTACTGAATTCACGGAAGCACGGTCACGCATTGCTGCAACAACCAAATGTAAAGAGATTCCCAAATCAGTTGATAAGGCCATAATGATTTGACGGGCAATTTCCTCCCCAGTCATGCTTTTTGCAAGTAGCATCAGCCTACAAACACATTGCTTGATAACCCAATCATTCGCGATGTAACGTAATACAATGACCATAGCCTCACAAACGTGAGTCGTACCATCAAAAATGATTGGCACGTGTTTGTCAGTGATTTTCTTCTTTAGCCGGCAAATTTCTTCTCAAGGATAAATGGAAACAGTTGCCGCAGGTGAGTTGAACTGGTGAGAGTGAATCCATGCTCCTCTAATAAATTCAGAAGCTGTCAACCTTGTTGAGTGAAACCCCTGCTTTCAATATTGCAGTGACTACTTTAACCCTATACGCACGAGTTGAGTCAGGTAAAGTCTCACCAACAGGGTGGAATTTGCTGTCATATTACCTTCCTGTTGACCATTCTGGGCTACCTCTTTCATGCTTTTGGGATTTCACATGGGACTCTAAAATACTTTTCTTGGAGGCAACTACCTCTTGGCAAGCAGAACAAAATAGCTTTTTGTTTCTTACAAAGAAATGTTCATCAGGATATGCCTTGACAAGGTCAGCTATCACAACATTCTTTGGATTCGCAACTACATATCCCTTACTTCGTTTTAGACCGATAGGAGGAGGGTTCTGGCTTATTTTTATTTTTCTAGCCAAGTCTGAAGAAGTTGGTGAGCGAAGTCTGCTTAGTAGACAGACACAACACTAATAGCAGAATCGGAGCTTGACTTTAACTGATTGCTGCTCTCAGTATCACTGCTCACAATACAGCTACAACTTTCTTCACTTTGCTCCAAGCTTGACTCAGGCTCTGATTCCCTTGAATCTGTCACTTCCGCCATATTGTTAGCACATGTACCTAAATAATGCTGTCATTGAAATCGCCTGCCAAATCCTTTACCTAATCGCAATGCAACTCAAACTCAAGCAAACTCAAGAAAACAAGAGGGAGGAACAGCCAAAAATATATATAGGAGAAGTAGCTACCTATTATTCTTTTTTTGGTCTGAATGTTAGCCTATTATTCTAGCATAATTCTCAGTTCTTTTGGCTACCTATTATTCTGAAAATTATGCTAGAATAATTTGCCAAGGCCTGGAGACCTAGCAGCTAAATAAACATCGTGCAAGTTTTAGAGCATTCGTGTAATTCTATTATAGTGGCTGCTGGACTATCTCATACTTCAATGGTGCCTGAGGATGTTTATTATTATGTTATCTATCCCACAAGGTGGGAGTGGCTTGCTATAAGATCCTTTGTGCGTATATAGTCACAGTTTTATAGTTTCTATGATTCGTTGATGCTGGAAGTGATAGCCAGATAGTTGGCAGTACCTGCCAAGCAAGAAGATCTGACAATTGCCTGCAGCAATGAGCCAAAGTAGCTATATACACTGACAAATATAGCACTAAAAAATCGAGCTTTTATTTGTCGGTGAGGATGTTTATTATTATGTTATCTATCCCACAAGGTGGGAGTGGCTTGCTAATATATAAGATCCTTTGTGCGTATATAGTCACAGTTTTATAGTTTCTATGATTCGTCGATGCTGGAAGTGATAGCCAGATAGTGGCAGTACCTGCCAAGCAAGAAGAAGAAACATCTGACAATTGCCTGCAGCAATGAGCCAAAGTAGCTATATACACTGACAAATATAGCACTAAAAAATCGAGCTTTTATTTGTCGGTGAGCAAGAAATGGCAAGTAGTTGGAAGATGCCTGTTTCATTGGAGAGAAATTCTATTGTGATAAACTTCTTGATGTATTTCACTACTAGAAAAACAATGAATATATGATGGATGCAAATTCTGTGAGAGGATGAATCCTATAAAAGTTAATATTGATGCACTTAAAGAAGTTCTTTTTCTCCAAAGTAAGTGTTTTTCCATGATGTCTGATTAATATAGTAATGGGGGGGGATAAATTATACTTTTTTGGATTTTGACCCAGGGATATATATTAGCAGATTCAAACAGGGTTACCTCTTGGGATAAAGAATGGGAATAATCTATTATGTTGACTCAGATTTTTGCGACCAATATTCAACAAACACTCCACTTGGAATGGCCAAGGTGTATATATATATACATGTACAGCACTGTGAAATAGATGCAGTGGTGATCAGCTGTGACTTAACAATAAAAAGGGACTATACTAGGAATATTTTATACTTGGAAAATTCTCCAACACACCACACATGAGAGGTCAAGCAGCTCTGATGTCCACACTGATCTATGTAGCTGGCTTTGACATTTATGTCACATGACTTTGGGACCTCGTCCGTCCACTGCCAACAAGCAACGGAGTGACCTTAGTGTGAAAGTTGTTACGGGGGGAAATGTTACGGGGGGAAATAGGATATTTCTCTTCAGAACAAGGCCAGTCTGCTTGTGGAGAATTAACCAACACTCAACTCTCCACGGAGGTGCTGCCTGTGTATGCTGGAGTTTAGTGATATAAATGAAGGAGGTCTGTCCTGATGATTTTATTTATGATACTGCTGAGCCTGTTAAGGCCACTACATATACTACAGAACAATGTGAGACGATGTAACAGTAACTAACACTAATAACAATAATATCATTATACTAACAGTTATGGGTGTCCCGCTGCTCAAGGAGGGGGAGGGGAGGGGACCAAAGATCATTCGTCAGCTCACCATACAACAGTTCCTTTATCCTCTGCCACCACTTCCCTACCTAATACATAACACACTCACCCACCTCCTCCATCACTGAATCACTTACTCCCTCCACACCTTTCCCCAACAGCAATGCCACCTTTCCACCTTCTTCTGTATACATCCAGCCACTGTCCAGCCCCTACAATTCTGCGCACCTTGTCCACCAGTACCAGCCAACCCCTCTTGAATTCCTGTCCTCACACGTAATGTCCCACATGTTCCCCTGCTCCACTATCACACATCATACACCTCTCGTCCCTAATTATCACACATCGCTTCTTATCCCAGCTGACATGGTCCTCCTCAGTCTACCGCACACCTTCCTGTGCTATTGATACGTTTGCTAAATTGGAAATGATCGTCACCTCCAAGTTCTAAAATGAAAATGATCGTAACGGTCAATATTGAGCTGATACTCTTGAGGAATACACTACTTAAGTAAGTGGTTAAGCCCGCAGTTGGAAAATGAATTTTGTTAAAATTCCTTAAAATTTATTTTCCAACCGCGCACTTGACCACATACTTAAGTTTTAGCACCTAATGAAACAAGACATTGTATAGAGAAGGCTTCCTTTAGCCACTGGTGCTAATTTCAGCTCTCTAGCACTTGGCAATCTGGAGATAATTATGCAGAGAAATCAGGCACTCAGGTTTTTGAGGTGCCACCACTATAGCTCCGTATAGTTATATCTATGAAAAAATGTTTTAGTATCAAAAGAGAGCACACAGAGAGACCTATCTTTTAAGCTATATATCAAGTCCATACCATGAAGCTTGCAGAATCTATGGAACTATAAAGTGGTAACCACAAGTTTTTAAACACTACTACTTTATGGTTTTGTCCCTCATTTTTTTAAAGTTAAAGTGCTGATAAGTGGTGTTGAATATAGAGCTTAAATAGTCCAAGTGAATTAGTTTCTTTAATATAATTGGAGAGAGAGTTAGTTCCAGAGCCTAGTAGTGGAGGGGGAAATAAAAGGTAAACAAACTGTGTTCTGTATGAGATTAGCAGACGATTTGGAAATCGGAGGTTGTAGCAGGGAGTAGGTTGATGGGAGGATAGAAGAAAAATCTATGTTATTGTGAATACGTTTGAAGAAAAAGATAAGTTTGGCATTACGGTGGTGAGAGGATAGAGATAGAAGATGAAGCTTAGTGAGAAGAGTAGTCCGAGGACCATTGTTTACTACATAATTTACATGCAAAGTATTGTATTCTCTCAAGATTAGAAGAAAGATGGGATGATTGAGAGTCCAGAGGAAAGAACAGACTCCAGATAAGGATGGATAAGAAACAAGTAGAGGTGAAGAAGAATAGAAGTGTCTGAATGCAGTAGAAATGACGGTAGAGAAGACCGAGTAATTTATGGGTCTTGGAAGAGATGTAAAAAATGTGTTTGTTCCAGGATAGAGATGAACAAAAGAGGATTTCCAGGTACTTGAACTCAGTCACTAACTGAATTGGAGAACCCGAGATACACAGAGGTGGCAGAGACGTAGTAGAAGAGATTGTTTATAAGAAATAAGCATGATTTTGACTTCATTATATTAAGTGTGAGAGATTGGGAAGCAAGCCAGGCAGATATACAGTTTAGGTCTTTCTTAAAGAGAGAAAAATCAGAATGAGAATTGATGGGCTGAAAAAGATGGATGTTATCAGCGTAGAAAATAAGGGGGCACATTTCACACTCCATTGACATAAATTATAAAGAGGAGAGGACCTATTATAGATCTCTGAGGGACACCAGAATATACAGGGGCAGGTGAGGAGGTGGTACCTGTGACAATCACTTGTTGTGAATGTACTGAAAGAGAGGAGTGAAGCCAGTTAATGAGAGGGAGGGAAGTGCAGGAAGGAAAGAAGATTAATTAACGGTTTGTGAGGAACAGAATCAAAGGGATCTGGAAAATGAGTACCAACTAATTTATTAGTTTGAAGAAGAGAGTGAAAGGAATGATTGGCTAAGAGAAGGGCTGAAGAAGTGGACCAATGGGGAAGAAAACCAAATTGAGAAGAAGAGATAATATTGTGTTCAATACAGAATGAGAGTGAACATGCTTTTCAAGCAGCTTACTAACTATAGAGAGTAAGGAAATGGGTCAATAGTTAGAGGGATTGTCAAGATTAGATGAACATTAAGGGATGGCAACAATGAAGGAATTTTTCCAATCAACTGGAAGACGTCCTTGATACAAGGATAAGTTAGAGATATATGTAAGGGGAGCAACTATGGACAGGCATGTAGATTTAAGCATTCTAGAGGAGATCAAATCAGGACCATAGGCTGTAGAAGAAGGTAAATAACATCAGATCCAATACAGAGAGAGTCAGGAGGACAGGATTGTTGGGAAGTCTGGAAAGGAAGAGGATAGGATACAATTGGAGGTTAGCATGAATTGAAGCATTCAGAGAAAAACTTATAAGTATTTCAGCCTTATCACAGCGTGTGTTGCCATTGGATACAAGAGTTGGTACAGAAAATGGTCTTTTTCTTGTGGAACAAACTAAAGACCAAAAACTTTTTGGAAGGAGAAGATGAGAGGAACTGGAAGAAGATGCATTTCTTTCTTTTAATAGTAGATGAAATGATGTTTCTAAGCATAAACCAGATAAAGAGCAGGTGAATCTAGTTTTTTAGCACGTAAGAAAAGATTGTGACATTTTTAAAATTTGTTCTCAAAGGGTATAGAGCAAGTAGTGGGTGAGATAAATTTAGAGGGGACACACAAGCTGATGACTTCGGAAAATCTATCTTTAAATGAGAAATCAAGGAGTTGATCCCAGGGAAAGGAGGAAAGAAGGTAGGCTGCTCTATCAAAGTCAACGAGATATGATACAACCAAATTTTAACGCTTGGTATAATTATATACTTTCTAATAGGGAGGGGAGAAGGAAGGGTGATTGCCATTAAGATAATATTATGATCAGAGGAGGATATGGGTGGCAGAACCAATGAAGAAGCATGAACATGGGATGAAGAAAGACAAGATCTATGAGAGATTGAACCAGAATGAGAGGTATGTGTGTGGGAGAGGACCCGAGTTGCTTGAGGAAGAGAGTGCAGAAAGTTGAAGAGATAGAGGCAGAGATGAGCAGGACACATCAGCATTGACGTTAAAGTCTCCAGTAGGATCAGGCCAGAGAGCACATTGTGCGAAAGAGTGCTTAGAGTGTCTGAAAGGAGGGATACATCATTTAAAGAAGGACGTCTATAAAAAGCTCCAAAGGTACCTGTATATACCTTGACTTAGAGAAGAATGAGTTCAAGGCTATTATGGAGGTTCAAAGGAATAGTATGTAAAGAAGAGTGTATATAAGTAGCAACACTACCACCACGCAATTTCTATCTAGGTGATAAAGTTGAAAATTTGGTAAAGAAATCTCACTGTCTGGTGAGAGCCAAGTCTCTTTCACACAAACAAGATCAGGAAGATATGTTACAGAGTAAAAACAGCTCATCTAATTTATATAAGAGGCTGTGGGGGATTGAAAGAAAGCACTAAAGAGATCGGCTGGTGAAGCGAGAGGTGGAGTCAGGAAGAAAAGGAGAGGTTTTAGAGAGAAACTTTGGATGTTGAAGTTAAGACCTTTGTGGTTTCTTTAGATGGAGTTGATAGCTGGGGGGAAAAGGCAAGAGATGTGGTGAAAGAGATAAAAGTAGACCCAGAAGAGGGTGGGTAGGATGAGGATGAGAGAAGAGTTGCTGAGGACTGATGGGAGGATGATTGGGGTAGAGGGGAAGAGAGGGGAGGAAGGTGTTTTGTAGTGGGCCTGGAGGCAAAGGGAATATCCATTGTTGATGCCAGGAGGAGGGTGCCCATCTCCCTTGGGTAGGTAAGGGATGAATGGGAGTAGACAGTAGAGGAGGGTTGAGAGTGGAGAGGGGATTGATCCCTTAGACGAGGGAAGAGCCCTTGAGGTGGAAAGGGGAAAATGGGAGTAGGTAGTAGAGGAGGTTTGTAAGGACAACGAGCATGGTGAGCTATGTTTGGAGGCCTTGGAGGAAGGCGAGAAGATTGTTGGAATGAGTATTGAAAGTTGGAGCAGTTGAAGGAGTTTAGTGACATGGGGTAGCCATGTGTAGGAAGAGGGGAAACTGGAGAGGAAACAGAGGATGGATTATATCAACACAGTCGAAGAAGTTGATTTAGGAGGGGGAGGAAAATTGGGTGTAGAATTAGCTGAGATGGCTGATCAAAAGGAGGAAATCGACTCTTGCAAGGTATTAATTAAGGGGGTGCTTTAGGTCAAACCACAAAAAACATGCCACGAAGTAAAAACCGTCATAACTTTTAGGTTTCTAGGCCTACAAATATAATTTTTGGGTCAAAAGATAGCTCTTTCTATGTGCTTTCAAGTGATATGTATAATGATATAATTACAGGTGTTTTTCTATCTAGGTACCTGCAGCCATCAGGCCTCCTCAAAATTACCATTCATAGCTTCCCATCTTGGATACTTCAAACTTGTTGCTTGTTTAGATAATGCATTACTCTTTGTTATCAACGATCAGAAAAAAGGGAAAAAAATATTCCCACTGTTTGCTGGGTTTATATTAGATGCCACGCCCACTAAGCAACATAACCTTTTATTATTATGAATATTAAAAAAATTGATCGTTGAACACAAAGAGCAAAGAAAGAGCTTATACAAGGTTTGGGCAAATTTTTTGTTTTACCTAGTTATGCTGTGAATGGCATTTGGAAACCAGAATTTGACAAAAAGCTGTTACAGGGGGACCGAGTGTATTTTTTACTTTTTTAAAATTACTTGTGGTTACAACTTTAGAGCTCCGTAGATTCTGCAAACTTCATGGTATGGACTTGATATATAACTCAAAAGATAGGTCTCTCTGTGTGCTCTCTTTTGATACTAAAATATGTTTCATAGGTATAACTATAGGCAAGTTACTAGACTCAAAAGTAGAGGGACCTCAAAAACCTGCATCCCCAAAACCTCATCCAGAATAACTCCAGATTGCTAGTGCAAAAAAAATTGAAATTGGTACGAGTGGCTGGAGGAAGCCCTAGAGCATGCAATGACCTTTTTTGATTAGGCGTTAAAATTTTAGTACGTGGTCAAGCACGTGGTGGAAAATTGTTGATTTTCAACGCCCTCAAATTTGCACCTGCGCGCTTGACCACGTCATAAAAGCACTGCCAATGACCCAACCACAGACTTGCTAAAAATCCTGTCTAATGTGGCTCAGAATGCTGCAAATATTGCCAGAGCGGCCCTCTGTCGGACTCCTTCCCTCAGTGTTTTTAAGACCCAGTCAGAAATGTCTATCCCCCCCCCCCCCCCCCCAACCCCTACACAGGAAGAAGAGAGGAGGACAAGGTAAAAGAGTTTATTCTCGTTAAGTGGTGAACTGCTTCCAGCTTTCATTAGTGAAACAGCAGAAGGATCCCAGGTTGCTACTCTAAGAGCGGGAAAGTGTAACAGCAGAAGGATCCCAGGTTCACAACAGTACTCTTAGTGGGAGAACAATAGCCTTGTAGAGGTTTGACTTAGTCAGAAACTCTACAGCCGCCAGAATAGTGATAGCTATGTCCTAGCCAAGAGCCAATCAAGAACATAGCCTTCAGTATCAACAGCTCATTTAAGTTGAAGCGACTCACTGAGGCATCCCATGAAAAACTGATACTATTCCGTTCAGTTCAAATAGTGGAAGCAACTCCTGGTAGCAAGTCAGCTCTTGCCTTCAACAGTGAAATTTTTACTCTCAAAACACACTCAATACCACATATTCCAGTCTTGCTGTCTACCTAACCTTGCCAAAATAAGTTACTGGACACGTTACCGAGTTATGGCACTGACTGTGTCGTGATCACATCCACAAAATAAAATCTCAAATTCTCCCACGAGTCTCACATACTGCTGTCTTGTGTTTACCAACATCAAACCTACTTATGCAGCCCGACTTGGAATATGCTGCCCCAATTTAGGATCCATGTCTGATCCAAGACACAAAACCTGTGCACTGTGGTGCCCCATAAAGTGACTCCACTTATATAACTATTCTGAGTTCTATTCCGAGTTATATAATATAAACTTCCAAGAACCAGGTAATCTAATATAAATCATTCATGGACACCTCTTACATATTTATGCAGAAAGTAAACGGCCTTCACACTGATTCATCACCACTACTACACCAACCATAAATGTCCTTCTTATTTTGTGCTTGACTCAGTTGTGGAATAACTTGTACTCACACCAGGCACTATAGCTCCCAACCGTTTCAAATCACCTTTCTTGTGTATACAGCACCAACCATGGTCCCAAAAAATTAAGGGGGTATCCAAGGCAAAAAATCCATGTTGTTGTTTTTTTACATCAAAATATAGCCCTATCATGTAATTTTTTCCCCATCAGTATAATACCCCTACAGCTGAATATTCACCTATGCAGATATGATCCAGCTCTGAAGGGAAGAAAATAGCAAACGCGAGAAAAATACACTCTCACGAACGCTTTGTTTACAACCGATCATAACTTTAATATTTTTTGTTCAGTGAAATTTAATTTCTTATAATTAGAAGACAGCTGGCTCTGTAGCTATGATGTAATCCTTCCATCTAGCCTAGAACGAACTCCACGTGTAAATCGAGTGCTATTCATAAAAAGGGGGCGGAACCCTAATTTATTCTAGCTAAAACAAAAAGAACTGGGAGTTATTCTAGGAGGAAAAGGAGAAGCAGAATATTCCACAGAGGAAGCCAACAGCCAGAAGCACCAGCAGTGTCTCAGTTGGTAAGAAAGAAACCAGATTCTAGTATATAGCTGATACTTGATGTGCTTTTATTCATAGATATCTAACAGCACTGCTTAATTGCTATTTTCCTTTCAGGTGAGGATAATACTTCCACAGCCTCGATGAAAAAACTGTTCAAGTCACCGTATTTTGATTTGTTAAGCTCTGATGTTGAGGAAGGTGAAGGGAAACATTCAGGGGTGGAGTCCATCATTATTGAGAAAGCCAAGCTCGAGTCCACACTACGCCCCTCATTGATTTGTAAATATTGTAATTCTGGCAATATTACAATCTCCGATATCCCTGATCTGCAGCAGGGTTTAGCATCGCATATCATGATTGTTAGTGTGGACTGCAATGCCCCAACACCTATTGTGCCTTCAACTATTGGTTCTTCCAAGATTGCTTCTGTCAACCTTGGGTCTGCTTTAGCTATGGGTGAGCCTCACTCTTCTCTTAAAATATTCTGCAATATCCTTCCCCTTCTTCTTCTAACACTTTTTCTGTATTACAAGATTATTCATGAGAAGAGTGAGGTTCATGTACAGAACTCGCTTGCACGTGCTAGGGCAGAAGTTAGAGAGCATAATAAAGCATCTTCAGATGACGAGATTGTTGATTGCCTAGTTAGTGTGGATGGAACATGGCAAAGGCGTGGTCATTCATCTTTGATAGGAGCGGTATATACATGTAATTGAATTTCAAACAGGAAAAGTATTAGATTATAAGGTAATGTTATAAGGTAATGTCAAATTTTTGTCAATCTTGTAATACATGGGAGAAGTGCGACAAAAATAGTTTAGAATATCAGTCATGGAAGAAGTCTCATGAGGCACACTGCAATGCTAACTTTGATGGAAGCTCTGATTCAATAGCTCAAGGAATTGTTGATATTTTCAGAAAATCTCTCGATTACAAGCTTCGATATAAGCACTTCATTTCTGATGGTGACAGCAGTATGTTTAAGTACTTGCTTGAAGCCAGACCATATGGACAAGACTGTGTTATCGAGAAAGAGGATCGCATTGGCCACATACAGAAGAGGATGGGAGCAGCACTTCGTAAGTTGCTGGTGATGCACAAAGGTGTAACACTTGAAGATGGAAAGAAGATAAATGGTCAGGGACGGCTGACAAAGTCTATGATTGACAATCTTCAAAATTTCTATGGCTCAGCTATCCGATCCAATATTGGTGACTTATGTAGCATGATGAAGGCAGTGCAGGCAACCCGTCATCACTTGGCATCAACAGATAGCACCCTTTCCATTTTATGTGTCCTGAGGGCGAGACATCTTGGTGCTCATATAATAGAGCCAAGGCATGTGGTGATCTTGAAGGCTATAAGCATGAACATATTCCCATTCCACCGGCCATTGCCAAGATTCTTAAGCCAGTCTATGAACGTCTGGGTAGTAAGTCCCTTCTATCAAAATGTTTGCTCGGATATATATACCCAGAATGTGAATGAATCTCTTCATTCTAAAGTTTGGAGATTCAGTCCAAAGCATCTCTTTTATGGTCCACTGCTGGTTTCTGTTGGAATGATGGTGTCTCTTCTCTGGCAGCTAGGTTGGATCTTCAGCCAACTACAGCATCTTTGCAGCAAATGGTCCTGGAAAGATAATAGTCAGCATGGCAAATCCATGAAGAAAGCTTGTCGGAGAAGACGCAAGGGATTTGAAGACAAGCATGCTGATGCAGAGGACTATGCACCTGGCGAATTTGGTGATCAAGGTATCGTTCAGACTTAACTTTATGTGGAGTTTTAATTATGCACTAATTCGGTCCCACTTTGTGGCTCGTTTATCTCTGCATGTGATGTTTGTATGGTGCAAATATTTTCACTGATGCAATGTTATAATATGTGTTTGACTTAATTAAAATTCAATTTCTGAAAAACACCTTTTTCCCCATTCAAAACACAATATCTGGGGAAATATTCAACACAAGTAACACAAGTGCATGATATTATATATTTAGAATCCTCTCATGAGATGGTCCTGATGAACACAGGATTAGTCCCCAAACCCTAGGGTTTCCAATCTAGATGCTTTTAAAGTTGGTGTTATTAGAAAATGGTGCCACTAAATGAATATGAGAATTTCTGGAATTCTGCGCGTTCATCAGTTGTATTTTGTATGTGTATATATATATACATATGTACAAAATATCTAGGGTTGATGCACTATGGAATTTGGGTCAAATCTTAAAATTCTTTTTCCAGTTGTTTCTTGTAAATGCACACCTTTGTGGTCACAGCCACAAACCACACCCAAATGTCGGACCAAACTGTCAATCTGTAGCATGTCTAACTTTTGGAACAACACTGTAAAGTATGGAATTGATATGAATTTAATACCTAAATGACAATTTTGCCTTGGATATATATATACCAGGCAAATTTTAGTCTTTGAATAAGCTACAGTAGGTCCCCGACATCTCTAAACTGGCCAGCCAGAAAATTGCCCGTGATGTATACAGCTTAAAAAATATATATATATCCCTAGTTCCCAGTTCAGCACCCCAAGGGTCCCAATTCAAAATAGTAGAAATCAAAGTGGTAAACTGCATATCCGAGCAGCTGTCATTTCAACGTGCAAGACCACAGGTGTGAAGTGCAAATCAAGCAGTCAGTGCAACATGGATGCCACACCCTATATAATCAGGGTCCCTGAACCATCTCCCATCGTAGTGATTCGGACGATGGTCTAGCTTCCTTAGCAATATCCATGAACACTATTCTAGACCTGACCTTACATATATATATATAGCCAGTTTCTTTCAGCTATATATGCCAAGAGTTTTGTACTTGAAAATCAGCACCCCACTCTCCACTTAGCTTGGGCGAAAATTTGCTAGTCATCGATCAGGGTTTCTGCAGATATTTTTGGGGGTGTGTGTGTGGTGCCATCAACGCTCCTGGAATTATCTTCTTGGTCGGCACACTTAACCGTTTAAAAAGTTTCCTAACATTTATTTCCCATGAGTGGACGGGAGGAGGAATTTGTTATGGATATCCCCTATTCACACGCAAACCCCACCCCATAAGACCATAATATACATATTATAATGTAATGTTGTATTTTCAATAATTATGACATTCCACATGACCAAAGATGCAATGATAAAACAAAAAATCTCTGTCACCCGAAGGATCCTCCCTCAGATAGAACAAACAAAGAAAAACAATAAAACATTCTAAATTAATTCTTTATTGGCGACCTCCACTGCAATAATAGGTTCTTTGTCAATTATTTCCGTATCAGAGACCACCACTGCAATAACAGGCTCTTTGTCTACCTCAGTTCCTTGCTCATTAAGCGTTTCATAGTTGCTAGGCTTGGGCTGTAGTTGGATTGGCTCATCTTCTAGGTCTTGCAAATTTGCATCTGCAATGGGGGGGGGGGGAGGGGAGGAATTTGATTTTTCTTAGTGAAAATGGGTAGGTGATGGCGCATTACAAATACAACCCACAGTGACACCACTGATGCACAACGATAGCAAAAAAAACTAAGTGGGGGAAAAAAGGAGTTTTTAATTTTTTTATTTAAAAACAAACATGCAAAAGCTCTCAAGGAACTCTCAGTTGATATAATAAATTGCAATAACTTTCTCGATCATCAACTTCAAATTGTATTCTCTCTCTAGCCTTCATCAGGAATAATGACTAGATGCTCTAGCCTTCATCAGGAATAATGACTAGATGCTCTAGCCTTAATCAGGAATAATGACTATATAGATGCTCTAGCCTTCATCAGGAATAATGACTAGATGCTCTAGCCTTCATCAGGAATAATGATAGGGGCTCTAGCCTTCATCAGGAATAATGACTAGATGCTCTAGCCTTCATCAGGGAAGGTCACTGTAAAAGCTGGTTATGGAGCAGATGCGCTTATAACATAAATTAGCAGAGCCTAACAAAGGGCCTGCGCCTAGCAACCAGCAAAATATTGAGCTGCAGACTTTTTGAAGATATTTTTAAAGCTCTTATAGAGGGCACGCCACTTGGACTTAAAGCTTGGAGATGACGGCAGATGATCGGTGCAGGTACAGCATAGTCTTGTGTGTCAAAATGCCAGCATCACATCTATGTTTAATCATCTTCATGCCCTTGTCTTGTCTTGTTAAGAACATATTCTTTTTGCACATTAATTAAAAATAGAAATTGGCAAAACAAGCAGTTAGTCTTGATGTGAAGAAGAAGGCAACTCAACAAGAAAACAAGACACAGCTAAATCTCATCTTCCACCTTTACATTCTCCCCACTAGCACCAGCTCTAGTCAAGTCACGAACTCCTTCAGGCCGATTAGCTCCAAACTACTTTCAGTTGTTCTTCCTGGCAGGGGGAAGGGGTGTATGGTCAGTTAGTGTTGCCTGTAACTCTGTCTGAGCGGTGCCTTCAAATCCATTATAGAGCAGTTCTTCTTCAAACTTCCTCGGCCTAATTTAGACCATCGAATGGCTCACGCTTGCTGGTTTAGGTCAAGAGTAAGTCGCATACATACCTAATAATGAGAGCTAGAACTAAAAGTGGGATAATTTACGCCTAATAGCTCAATCTTTAGACCTTTAAAATCATTTACCATAACAACAACAAAATAAAATAGATAAATATTACATGTTATTGGGAGAAGTATGTATTGCAGTAACTGCTAATAGCACTGTATTGCAGTAACTGCTACTACTAATAGCACTGTATTGCAGTAACTGCTAATATCACTGTATTGCAGTAACTGCTAATAGCACTGTATTGCAGTAACTGCTACTACTAATAGCACTGTATTGCAGTAACTGCTGATAGCACTGTATTGCAGTAACTGCTAATAGCACTAGTATTGCAGTAACTGCTAATAGTGCAGTAACTGCTAATAGCACTGTATTGCAGTAACTGCTAATAGCACTGTATTGCAGTAACTGCTAATAGCACTGTATTGCAGTAACTGCTAATAGCACTGTATTAACTGTTAATAGCACTGTATTGTATTGCAGTAACTGCTAATAGCACTGTATTGCAGTAACTGCTAATAGCACTGTATTGCAGTAACTGCTAATAGCACTGTATTGCAGTAACTGCTACTACTAATAGCACTGTATTGCAGTAACTGCTGATAGCACTGTATTGCAGTAACTGCTAATAGCACTAGTATTGCAGTAACTGCTAATAGTGCAGTAACTGCTAATAGCACTGTATTGCAGTAACTGCTAATAGCACTGTATTGCAGTAACTGCTAATAGCACTGTATTGCAGTAACTGCTAATAGCACTGTATTAACTGTTAATAGCACTGTATTGTATTGCAGTAACTGCTAATAGCACTGTATTGCAGTAACTGCTAATAGCACTGTATTGCAGTAACTGCTAATAGCACTGTATTGCAGTAACTGCTACTACTAATAGCACTGTATTGCAGTAACTGCTAATAGCACTGTATTGCAGTAACTGCTACTACTAATAGCACTGTATTGCAGTAACTGCTAATAGCACTGTATTGCAGTAACTGCTACTACTAATAGCACTGTATTGCAGTAACTGCTAATAGCACTGTATTGCAGTAACTGCTAATAGCACTGTATTAACTGCTAATAGCACTGTATTGTATTGCAGTAACTGCTAATAGCACTGTATTGCAGTAACTGCTAATAGCACTGTATTGCAGTAACTGCTACTACTAATAGCACTGTATTGCAGTAACTGCTAATAGCACTGTATTGCAGTAACTGCTAATAGCACTGTATTAACTGTTAATAGCACTGTATTGTATTGCAGTAACTGCTAATAGCACTGTATTGCAGTAACTGCTAATAGCACTGTATTGCAGTAACTGCTAATAGCACTGTATTGCAGTAACTGCTAATAGCACTGTATTAACTGCTAATAGCACTGTATTAACCGCTTCACCGTCATAAGCGCATAGAAGCGCGAGATTGAGTGACCGTCGCGTTAATAATTATTAAAAATCAACCGTTGACTCTACATATTCAAAACTTACTGTAAATGTGCACGATGGACTGTTCTATTTCACAAAAAAAATAATTAAGAACCGTAGCACGTAGGTAACTATGACGTCAAACAATTTTGAATTCAAGCAAAATAATGGCTGAAAGATTTGATCGTGCACGCGTGTTAGAGCTCTTGTTTGATGGCGGTTTCGACCTTTCTGACTGTGATAGCGATGAAAATGATGAAGATCAAGTGTCTTCCTTCCTTGGTTATGAGGTATTAGACCCTAAGGAGTTGGCAGTTTTTGTCCGGAGCTTTAACTTCAACTCCTCAGGATGTTGGACCAAACACTTCAAGTGCCAGGGCTTCTGATGGAGCTTTTATGACTCCTGATGAATGATGAAGAGTATTAGTTGCTTGGTAAGTATGAGTAGATATCTATAGAATGGAATATAAAATTTTAGCTATCAAACAGTGAGACATAATAAGCCAGAAATATCTAGGTTATAAAGTTCCTAGTTATAAAGTTTATAGGTTATAAAGTTCATAATAATAATCTTTTATTTATATTTAGCCACTGATCTTGAATCTGCTGAACCTCTGAGTGATCCTGCAAATTCTCCTCCGAGTGGTCCTGCAAACTCGCCCCCAAGTGCTCCTACAATCTCTCCTACCATCTTCTCCTTCATTTGATGTAGTTCCATCTTCTGACTCAGAAGTATCACTGTTACCTCCTGATCGCTGAGACAGGGGGCATGTTGGATGCCGAGGCCGAGGAAAAGGCCAAGGAAGATGAAAAGGCCAAGGAAGAGGAAAAGGCCAAGGAAGAAGTCGAGGCCAGAGGTAAGAGGCATGAGACCTTTTGTCACTGCTCTCTTTGTGGTGTTAGCCTTTGTGCTGTGCGTGGGAGGACATGCTTCAGGGAATTCCACACACTCTCTGACTACTCGCACTAGCTTCCTTTTCTCTTTGAGATTTTCTTTGTATTGCTTTTGTAGTATGTACATGTGTTAGGCATGTACATGTATACTTCTTTTCTTTATCATTTATGCATGCAGACATGGGTAGTACACGTCTGTTTTCTTGATGAGTCTTTGCTTTATTGTGCCTTTCTGCAACATCTTGAACTTTTCAACTTTCTATATAAAGCAATACAGGCAGACCTTCCTCGTGGTGCTTGACAACAGTCAATACTATTATAGACTGACAAACACATGGCTATATCCTGAAAAATAGAAAAATTAGGGCATTCAATATTCATAAATTATGCCAAAAAATGTACTTTTTCAGATTATATGCTGTTTGCAGTTCGATAAGCGACCATATTTTAGTATTTGATCTGAAAAACCATAAAATATACTTGTAATAGTCGATAAACGCAGAGATAAAAAGTATTCTAATCAAAAAACGGTTTGTGGTTTGGTTGCTAGGCAACATATTTATCACCAAGTTGATCAGTAACTCTTTGTCAATCATGTGATATGCAGTTGTCGGGGACTTTTCTGAATCAATGATCAGATACAAAAATTAAAGTAAAAATAGGTCAAAATCAAGTCGACGGTGAAAGGGTTAACTGCTAATAGCACTGTATTGCAGTAACTGCAAATAGCACTGTATTGCAGTAACTGCTAATAGCACTGTATTAACTGCTAATAGCACTGTATTAACTGCTAATAGCACTGTATTAACTGCTAATAGCACTGTATTGCAGTAACTGCTAATAGCACTGTATTGCAGTAACTGCTAATAGACTGAATATGGACAGAAAATTAATTATCCAATGCACGTTTAAAGTCATGTGACAGAGACGGAGCAAGTGTCTTAGTTGAATCAATTCGCTAGTTTGCCTAACAACAATAAAAGCAAACGATCCTTCTTTTGTCCCTCTAGCATGTAGGTCAAAGATCTCAGTGGTCATTTTAGCTGTACCTTGTTCGAATAAGCTACAGCATGCTATATGACAGGAAATGAAGTTTGTCTGAGAATTCTTCCATCTTGTAGCACAAAACATTCATTGCCATATAACCAGCTTCAGGTTCAAAATGGTCACTTATTTTTAGCATATAAAATTAACACCGTTGGCAACCAAGCTACTGCAGTAAACTCAGCATTTCAGCAACTTTGATGTGCTCTAGAGAAGTATAGTTAGATGTAACCTCACCAGCAAAGAGCTTGTTTAAAATTCACCATGCTAGCGATGATGTACTGCATTCTTATGTGCTGATGTGTATGGCTATTGTCAGGGATCGATTAAAAAACGGGATGTGCAGATTTACCCGCGAAGGGTCCTAAAGAGTTAACGAATGTCCATCAGGTGCAAGAGCAACTCACCCCACTCGGCATCCTCTCTGGACGTCTTCGGAGCACAAAGTCCGCAACAGCAGAAACAACAACAGAAGCAGCAGAAGAAACAGCCGAAGCAACAGCAGGTGGAAATGACGGTAAAGATGCAACAGGCCTTGAGCAGCTTGTTGTCGAGACACATGTACAGTTCAATGTTCTGTGGAGGAAAAGAAAACAAACGGATGTCATTGCTCACGGAAATGCTGCCTCGTTCATGCGTAGCTCACCTCCTCTCCAACTTGCTCTGCCAGCTTGAGGCCCATGAAGCCATAGCTGTCGTAGATCTTTTTCTTGTTCTCGTCCTTCAAGATGGCGTGGGCATTATTGACTTCTTTGAACTAGTGTTAATAAAGGCTGTTGGGTTGAGAGGAACAAGGGTACCAAGTGACCGTGTTAAATAAAGGCTGTTGGGTTGAGAGGAACAAGAGGTACCAAGTGCACAGTGTTAAATAAAGGCTGTTGGGTTGAGAGGAACAAGGGTACCAAGTGCACAGTGTTAAATAAAGGCTGTTGGGTTGAGAGGAACAAGGGGTACCAAGTGCACAGTGTTGCTATTGGGTTGAGAGGGAACAAGGGTACCAATTTGCACAGTGTTAAATAAAGGCTGTGTTGGGTTGAGAGGAACAAGGGTACCAAGTGCACAGTGTTAAATAAAGGCTGTTGGGTTGAGAGGAACAAGGGGTACCAAGTGCACAGTGTTAAATAAAGGTTGTTGGGTTGAGAGGAACAAGGGGTACCAAGTGCACAGTGTTAAATAAAGGCTGTTGGGTTGAGAGGAACAAGAGGTGCCAAGTGCACCGTGTTAATTAAATAAAGGCTGTTGGGTTGTTCCTCTCAGGAACAAGGGGTACCAAGTGCACAGTGTTAAATAAAGGCTGTTGGGTTGAGAGGAACAAGGGGTACCAAGTGCACAGTGTTAAATAAAGGTTGTTGGGTTGAGAGGAACAATAGGTACCAAGTGCACAGTGTTAAATAAAGGCTGTTGGGTTGACAGGAACAAGGGTACCAAGTGCACAGTGTTAAATAAAGGCTGTTGGGTTGAGAGGAACAAGAGGTACCAAGTGCACAGTGTTAAATAAAGGCTGTTGGGTTGAGAGGAACAAGGGGTACCAAGTGCACAGTGTTAAATAAAGGTTGTTGGGTTGAGAGGAACAAGGGGTACCAAGTGCACAGTGTTAAATAAAGGCTGTGTTGGGTTGATAGGAACAAGGGGTACCAAGTGCACAGTGTTAAATAAAGGCTGTTGGGTTGAGAGGAACAAGGGGTACCAAGTGCACAGTGTTAAATAAAGGCTGTTGGGTTGAGAGGAACAAGGGGTACCGAGGGGGTACCAAGTGCACAAATGACTCCACAGAAATATATTTTATGGATGTATCTAAATTTGGATAAGTGATGGATAAATAGAGCAACACTTTTAGAGGGAGTATTATTAGAAGGAGGCTACTAATAAAGGAAGTCATTATCATTAGGAGGCTACTAATAGGAGTCATTATTAGGAGTCATTATTAGGAGTCTATTAATATAGGAAAGTCATTATTAGGAGGATACTAATATAGGAAAGTGATTATTAGGAGGTTATTAGGAGGCTATTAATATAGCAAAGTGATGATTATTAGGAGGCTTCTAATATAGGAAAGTCATTATTAGGATGATACTAATATAGGAAAGTCATTATTAGGAGGCTATTAATATAGCAAAGTCATTATTAGGAGGCTACTAATATAGGAAAGTGATTATTAGGAGGCTACTAATATAGGAAAGTGATTATTAGGAGGCTACTAATATAGGAAAGTGATTATTAGGAGGCTACTAATATACGAAAGTCATTATTAGGAGGCTATTAATATAGCAAAGTGATTATTAGGAGGCTATTAATATAGCAAAGTGATTATTATTAGGAGGCTTCTAATATAGGAAAGTGATTATTAGGAGGCTACTAATATAGGAAAGTCATTAAGAGGATACTTGTATAGGAAAGTCATTATTAAGAGGATACTAATATAGGAAAGTCATTATTAGGCGGCCACTAATATAGGAAAGTGATTATTATTAGGAGGCTTCTAATATAGGAAAGTCATTATTAGGAGGCTAGGAAAGTGATTATTATTAGGAGGCTATATACTAATAAGGAAACTCCTTATTATAAGTGTGAAGAATTGACTACAAACCGTGTCTTTACGCGGAGGCAAATGTCATCATTTTTCAACAATCTCAGAAATACAACACAACAGTCTCTCCCTAATCTCTAGCACAAGACACAACACACAGAGGCAGGTCTGTGGGCAGGGGAGAGATGTTCATGCATGCTGCATTAAGTATACATGTACTAGGATTTCATCGCAATTAGGCTACTCGATGTATAAAGGAAAATCATTATTAGGGGGCTACTAACAGAGGGAGGCTATTATATATTAACCCATTCACTGGTGTAAGCGTATATATATATATATATATACGCACCAAAAGCCATTTAAAAATTGATAAAAAATCGATCGTAGTGTTAAAAAATATATCCAAAAAAGGCAAAAAAAATGCTATTCTTTCTCTACCTATACATGACTCAAACTCTTGATAGCTCAATTTCTTTCATCATGAGCTGCACTAATTGAAATCAGATCACTTGAAGTAAGCACACAAAAGGTTCGTGTTGCAATGGCCACAGATCAATGACCACAGATCAATAAATAAATTAATTAATTTTACTAACGAGTCTTCTTTGTCACATAAATAGATATTGCGTTAACAATTCACTCTCACGCGATAGAAGGCGGAGGTTATCAAAGAGGGGAAAAAGAAGAAATATATTCAGCTATAGATCATTAGACTCAAGTCCCTAGCAACCATACATTATGGGATGGCATGACATAAATATACTGAACACACACTGACCACAAGCACAAACACGATCTCTTCTTTGTCACATAAATAGATATTGCGTTAACAATTCACTCTCACACGATAGAAGGCGGAGGTTATCAAAGAGGGGAAAAAGAAGAAATATATTCAGCTATAGATCATTAGACTCAAGTCCCTAGCAACCATACATTATGGGATGGCATGACATAAATATACTGAATACACACTGACCACAAACACAAATATGATCATGATCAGGTTTTCATTTAGAAAATTGTCCAAGGGGGACGCAACTGGAGGAATCTGGTTTAAAGGGGGGTGGGGGGCATGATGGTTAAAGATGTGACAAAGTTTCACAAACGCCATCTGCACTTATCAACATAAATAATGAATTTTAATAATATAATCCATAAAACTCATTTTCCACCCGCGCGCTTGACCGAGTACTTACGTTTTAACGCCTAATGAAAACACTCATTGCTAGAGTAGAGCTTCCTCTAGCCACAGGTGCAAATTTGAACTCATTAATACTTTGCAATCTGGAGATATTTATGCACAGAGCACTCGGGTTTTGAGGCACCCCCACTTTAGCTCCAGTAACTTGGCTGTAGTTATACCTATGAAAAATATTTTAGTGTCAAAAGAGAGACCTATCTTTTGAGCTATATATCTCTCCATACCATGAAGTTTACAGAATCTACAGAGCTATAAAGTGGTAACCACAAGTTAAAAAAAAAATGGTCCTTTGAGAGTTCCCTTTGATAAATTATATAGATAATCAAGTTTTGTTGCTAGCTGTCTCTACCAGGGTTGCATTTAGAAAATTGTCCAAGGTCCAACTAGAGGAATCTGGATTTTAAGGGGAGGCATGATGGTTAAAGATGTGACAAAGAAATGAATTTTAATAATACCATTTCCAAGGGGGGTCAAGGGGGCAGCCTCCCCCCCCCCCTCCCCCTAAATGAAACCCTGTATACTATGCACCAGAGCATAGGTTAGCCACTCTACTTACCAGTATCAACATAGCTGGCGTCCCGTTCAAAGGCTATAGCTATAGATATAAGCTGGTTCTCAATTCTTGTGAGTTTCCTTTGATAAATATATATAAATATAATTGTCTAGCTCTGTTGCTATACACTAACAAGAACACAATAAGCTTATAATGCACCAGAACCTAGGCCAGCCACACTACTTGCCATATCACTCTGAGGTCCATGCTAAGGCTATTGAGCTGCTATTGGCCACAACACCCAGATGAAAATTTATCGCTTAGAAACTAGATTTGTAGAGGATCCTTACGCTAGCCACACAACTTAACAGTATAGAGCTCTTTCAGTATTGCGCTTGAGTGAGTTCCATGCAACGCCATAGCCATTAAAGGCCTGTCCACACTGCCTAGTCAATGTGCATTGGTCTCATCCTAGAATTTTTTTTTAATGCACAATAATGCTGGTCTACCTTGACAGGTGGTTTGATGTGAATCAGAGCAACAAATTAAAGTGGTCAATAACTACGCGAGCGTGTGCTGAAAATTTTTCATTCACTCACGTCTTCGTGATGCTGCAGTTGGGAACTTTGGAGCTAGCTGTGTGGCTGCGGCCAAACTTGAGTAGCTAGCTAGACCAACTACATAGCTAGAGAACTGTTGCTATGTTTATACGCCCTGCACCTGGACTTCTGAATTTCATGCAGTTGCAACCTTCGTTGGTTCTGCCTTTCCATCAGTTCTCTCCTCTTTCTTCTTTGCAAATGTTTCCTGCACAATCTGTAGATAGCTGATCAGCAAGAAAAGGATGCAAAAATAAACTCCATCTCAACTACAGCTACAGTATATGATTTTGACTGACTTTGATAGGCACTGGTTCTTCAGCACTGTGGTCAGCTTCAGAGAGGTGAATTAAGGCCTGTCCACACTGCACACTGAATGCGCGTTAGATCTCAACGAATGCGCGTTCGTTGCGTCCACACTGAATGCGAATTAGATTTTTTGGACCTAACGCGCATTAGGTCCAGTCCACCTCGATAGGTGGTTTGAGTCGAGCCAGAGCAACAAATCCAAGCGTAAAATTAATTACGCGGGTGCGCGTTAAAAGATAAACAGAATCACTTATGAAGTAGTAGCTGATTCCCACCAGTGCTTACTGCGTGGCTTGCACCAAACCTGGCGCACAGATGGATGCTGGTAGTCAGCCATCATTGCCACAATCAAAGGACCTATAGCAGGCAAAGATCAAGCTAAATACTATTATAGCTAAAATAGACTTCGAAAATTTTACCGCCGCAGCCTTCTTTTATGGAGTTCATGGGAGCACCATCCGTCTACTGTATTGCCTTTTTCTATTTATAAATCCTTCTTCTCCTCTGCAGCATATGCTTCCTTCGCGTCTGTAGGTATCTCGTCCATAACAGAAGAAATCCAACAACTAACACCGTATCCATTGTGCATTGTGACGTGGGTGCAGTTTTCTTGGAGGGGGAGTGGTTTTTATGCGCGTTTGGTTTATTGTCATGTCAGTGTGGACGCGACGTCGTGACTGGATGCGCATTGACTCTCTTGGTAGCTAGTGTGTCTCAATGCGCATCCAGTTATTGTGCAGTGTGGACAGGCCTTTACACAACCTGATAGGCACTTGCACTGTGGTCAGCTTCAGAGAGGTCAATTACACCACACTGGCACTTCAGCACTGTGGTGAGTTCAGAGAGGTCAATTACACCACCTGATAGGCTGGCACTTCAGCACTGTGGTGAGCTTCAGAGAGGTCAGTTACACATCCTGATAGGCACTTGGCTCTTCTGCACTGTGGTCAGCTTCAGAGAGGTCAATTTCCCCACCCAGGCTTTTCTGCACTGTGGTCAGCTTCAGAGAGGTCAATTTACCCACCTGGGCTTTTCTGCACTGTGGTCAGCTTCAGAGAGGTCAATTTCCCCACCCAGGCTTTTCTGCACTGTGGTCAGCTTCGGAGAGGTCAATTACACCACCTGATGGGCACTGGCTCTTCTTCACTGTGGTGAAGCTCGAGAAAGCTTCATCTCCAAGGTTACTTGTCAATTAAATTTACGAGAAAGCTTCATCTCCAAGGTTACTTGCCAATTGAATTTCCAAGATCATCAAAACTAGCTATCAGTCAGTAAATTTGATATTACCTTCCCTAGTTCCTGGGTACATGCGGCGGCATGCAAAACTTGGTGGCTAAATGGAGCATGCTAAATGGAGCATGAATGGAGGAGCTCTCTGATTATACTACAATTTTTGATCATTGACAATCGCTTGATTTTTATGAACGAATGAAAACAAGAGCGCCATACGGTGCCTGTGACGGTGAGCATTAAAAAGGGAATAACTTACCATAAAAGTTCTAATTATGCATCATGGAAAAAATATTTCTCAATCTGCTATGACCCATAAATAGGAAATTGTTCCAGGTGGACGTGTCACAACAATAGAAAATGACGGATATTTAGAACAATATGTTCTGTAAATAGGAAATTGTTCCAGGTGGACGTGTCACAACAATAGAAAATGACGGATATTTAGAACAATATGTTCTGTCGCTAAAAGTAGTTATGTTAATCGAGATGAGCTACTAAAGAACTCCTTCATGGTCTTGCCCAAAGAGAGTCCTCGGGTAAGCTTCAAGCTTTTCTGCTGGTGAAGCAAGCATGAGTGGTGCAAAATGTTGCAGTACAGAGTCTAGCTAGAGTAGAGTCTGCTGCACTAGACATGTCATGAGATTGTCACGTTCTGAAGCCGTTGCAGCTACTCCTCCGACTCTGGCAGTCCACACACTATGAAGCATGTGGTGGCCTCTTAACTCTCCAAGTGAAGGAGAACAAGCTCCTGCAGCAGCTGCCATGCATTTGACACACACTATGAAGCACGTGGTGGCCTCTAACTCTCCAAGTGAAGGAGAACAAGCTCCTGCAGCAGCTGCCGTGCATTTGACACACACTATGAAACACGTGGTGGCCTCTAACTACTAACTCTCCAAGTGAAGGAGAACAAGCTCCTGCAGCAGCAGCCGTGCATTTGACACACACTATGAAGCACGTGGTGGCCTCTAACTCTCCTGCATTTGACACACACTATGAAGCACGTGGTGGCCTCTAACTCTCCAAGTGAAGGAGAACAAGCTCCTGCAGCAGCAGCCGTGCATTTGACACACACTATGAAGCACGTGATGGTCTCTAACTCTCCAAGTGAAGGAGAACGAGCTCCTGCAGCAGCAACCGTGCATTTAATGGCGGAGTTTGGATCGGAAAGGGACGATAGACAAACAAAACACAAAAACAGAAATTATCAACACCATACCCGATGCATTTTTATTAGAAATTGAGCTTAGAAAGAAATGAACTTTGACGCATAATTAGAACGATGCACAATTAGAACAATGCATAATTAGAAAAATGCAATTAGAACGATGCGGTTTTACGATATACTCAAGCATGCTGCCACAATGCCAAGCAGATTTGTGGCTGCCAATACGCACACCAGGTGTGACACACCCACCCCCTGCAAATATGGCAAGAAACAAGACCCCCCGTGGACGCACTTCATAAGCGGATTACCCACCACACATAAATAAGGTGTCAATAAGGCATCCTCCACGTGGGTTCAAGGGTCAAGCTAATTAGAACTTACAGAGAGAAGACTTATTGACTTACGATTTCCTCGGCTTCTGGATTATCGAGGTTCTTGTCGGGGTGATACTTGAGGGCAAGCTGCAACACCACACACACACACACCAAAAATAATGTCCAACAATTTCTATATGGATACTAGTCAAGAAGGCACTCTCTTATACGTATTTCCTCACAATGAGTTACAGATAAGATGCAATGCAGCAATAAGTACGCAGTTCTCTTCCTACTTCCATGGAGTTACTTCCTTACAGGAACAGAAACAGATATATATATATATAGAAAAGTACTTATCTATATTCAATAGCTCTGCCTTAACACAGCATTGAGCACTATTTGTAGCCTTCATCAGCAAACTACCTTCTAAGTATATATATATATGTATAAATTATAATATATACATATATATATAATATATTATATATATATATATTATTGACTTGTCAGGAAACAAGAGTGTATCCACGTAGTAGACTACAACAGGTTAGGTGACCCTTTGCCATTTAAAGTCTTGTTATACTGAACGCTATAGAGAAAAGCACGACTCCTGAACTTAAACTTTTTCCAACTCATTTCTCATTGTACTATTTATATGCAAGCACATGCCAGTTTGTAGCTATTTGGACTTCCCAACATCAGCCCAGGAGCCTGAACTCCACAAACCAAACAGCAGGTGCAGGTCATTCACTCACCCTGCTTATAATACAGCACCTGATTAGCTTAGTTTGCACCGTTGATGAACTTACCTGCCTGATGATCCTTGCCAACTGTTTTACTCTGCAATCTAGAAAAAGATTCTTGGTAGATTCCTCTTCCAACCAGCTCATCTTCCAACCAGCTTTTCTTTCTCATCTTCCAACCAGCTTTTCTTTCTCATCTTCCAACCAGCTTTTCTTTCTCCTCTTCCAACCAGCTTTTCTTTCCCCTCTTCCAACCAGCTTTTCTTTCTCCTCTTCCAACCAGCTTTTCTTTCTCCTCTTCCAACCAGCTTTTCTTCCAACCAGCTTTTCTTTCTCCTCTTCCAACCAGCTCCTCTTCCAACCAGCTTTTCTTTCCCCTCTTCCAACCAGCTTTTCTTTCCCCTCTTCCAACCAGCTTTGGAATGGACCTATTATACGCAAGTTGTGCAAGGGAAACAACAGAGATAGATAGATAGATCCTTGAAGACTAGTTTAAGGGGATTTTTACACTTTTTATGGCTTTTAGGTCCGCCTCTGTACCAGCTTGGGGAGGGCACAAGATACGCACCTTTTATGAGCTAATACAATGTTCTCCCCGGGACATTTGTAAGGGATGTTGGCAAGTCATCGGTGGAGTAGCAGTAATAAGCCATAATGTCTGTGCTTTGATCTTGTATTCATCATTGTGTTTACAGGTTGCAGGAGGTGCACTGTACATGTAAAAGAGCTATGAATCAGTACAGTATCATGCAACAAGAATTGACATACATATTCCACAAATTATACAGAAGCCTGAATGCTCATATTATAATAGTAAATATAATTTTCTTGAAATATTTCGTGGGTGAAGTGACTGATGTGTACTGTTTACATGATGATTCTGGGGAAGAAATGGTTTCATAAACACCAAGAGAGGTGGATTCTTTAGGTGGGAAGTGAGGGCTAAGCTACAATCTCTCCTAGGCACTGCACCAACACCCCAAATCCAAGTCAGCCCACACAGTGATTTAGCTCTCATTCTTCGCATGCTTCACTAAGCTCTGCCTTGTTTGAGTCGTGCGAGGCAAGGTGATCCATGTCGCTCGACTGATGGCGACCTTCCTAGGCCTATGATTATGTTATCAGCAGAGGGAACACACCACACCTTACCCATCCTCCAACTCTAACATCCAGGGAATGTTCAACTTCCATTTTTATTTATCAATGCCCGCCTTCCTGCAGTTGTTTGAGCTCTGCTAGGAACACCATCGTCTGGACTTCTATGCTTCAGTAAGTCTCACTCACGGGATGGGAGCTAGTGGAGCTAAAGCTGCTGCAATTTTTCACTAACCACACCCACAGTATGTATAAATGAAATTTTATTGCATCATCAAAAAATGACTTTGAATTTGAACTGTAATAGTACAACAGTAAAGGCAGATCGGATTTCGAAGGGATATTGGACCGATACGCTTAAACGCTCTGGGGGGCAATACAGTAATAGTATCTGAAAGCAAGGCACCCAAGAAGCAATGTGATTTTAGCTGCGGTATGAGCTTTGGAGGTTGCTGCCTGCCATTTTGAAATTGGTCAAACCAATATACAAGGAGTACTGTTGTACCCCTGAAACAAGGATGAAGGGCATTTTTTTTTTAATTGGGAGGGAAAAACAAACAAATAAATAACAACATCAACAATATTAAATAAATAGGATACTTGGACACCTCGGATTATCTCATTCAGACTGATCTGGAAGCTTTTCTGCTGATGAAGGCCCCTCAGGCACTTATGCCTACTGTGAAGCCGCTAATAATAATTGACTATCTATCTTCATTTACCACCTATAATAATGTTAAAAAATGTACCTATATTAGCCTAATGGCTTACATCAGTTTTCCCCCCAGAGTATTTAAGTGTATCTGTCCGATATCCCTTCGAAATTGAATGTGTACCAACTGATACATCTTACTGTTGATAACAGCTCCAAGTTCATTTTCGTCAAATTGATGATGCAATAGATATGCATGTGGGTGTGGTTGGTGATAAATTTGCTGCAGTTTCCGTGCTCACAAGACTTGCCGAAGCCACGGCTATCCAAAATAAATTGCGTGGACATTTTAGACGTGCCCCCCAAATATTTTCTCAGGGCCAACTTTACTTAGCAACAGCACTATGCTTACAAAATATAGCTCAGACAGCACCCCGTGGTTTACTAAGGCCCATCAGACAGGAGTGGTAAGGGTGAAGTTCAAGTTGCCTGTACAGAGTGAAAGGAGGGTCAAGAGCACCAGAAGTGCCTTGGAGGGTCAAGAGCACCAGAAGTGCCTTGGAGGGTCAGGAGTACCAGAAGTGCCTTGGAGGGTCAGGAGCACCAGAAGTGCCTTGGAGGGACAAGAGCACCAGAAGTGCCTTGGAGGGTCAGCAGCACCAGAAGTGCCTTGGAGGGTCAGGAGCACCAGAAGTGCCTTGGAGGGACAAGAGTACCAGAAGTGCCTTGGAGGGTCAGGAGCACCAGAAGTGCCTTGGAGGGTCAGGAGCATCAGAAGTGCCTTGGAGGGTCAGGAGCACCAGAGGTGCCTTGGAGGGTCAGGAGCACCAGAAGTGCCTTGGAGGGTCAGGAGCACCAGAAGTGCCTTGGAGGGTCAAGAGCACCAGAAGTGCCTTGGAGGGTCAGGAGCACGAGAAGTGCCTTGGAGGGTCAGGAGCACCAGAAGTGCCTTGGAGGGTCAGGAGCACCAGAAGTGCCTTGGAGGGTCAGGAGCACCAGAAGTGCCTTGGAGGGTCAGGAGCACCAGAAGTGCCTTGGAGGGTCAGGAGCACCAGAAGTGCCTTGGAGGGTCAGGAGCACCAGAAGTGCCTTGGAGGGTCAGGAGCACCAGAAGTGCCTTGGAGGGTCAAGAGCACCAGAAGTGCTGGAAAAAGCTAACCCTTCTCGACTTTGCCAAGAACTACAGCTTCAGCAGAAATTCTTCACAAGCTCTAGCAAGAGCACACTTAGCAAACAATAGTGTGAGCTCAATTGGTGCTGTTGGATCCTTAGGACCATTTTTGGAGTTTGAGCTATTCCACTCTCAACAACACTGTGTATTAAACTCTTTTAAGTGTTTGAAAGTTGAAGAGAGGTGGTCGTGTTTTAGATGGCTACACTCCCCCCCCCCCCCCCTCATTCCTTGGCATCATTCTTTTAAGGATGGTCTTAGAGAAGCAGGTGTACGTTGCTATCAGTTGGCATATATGCATTTGTGCTTGTTTTCAAAGGTGAGCGGGGAGAAAACCTGAAGTAATCTTGGCACTGTGACACGAGGCAGTTATACTGAACAGTTGTGTTCAAACCACTGGTACTCTCATTGTCAAGTGGCTGGCATGGGATCTGGTGCACTTTTCATCCATAGCAGAGTCTTGTCAAGCAAAGACATGAAGCAGTATGGCTGACAATATTACTCACTTGCAACATACACCCACCACATGCACATTCCCACCTCTCTGCTGTTTCCAGTCACTTCCTCCTCTCGCTCGTGCAGGTAGCACGTGCTTTTATCAGATGCAGTACAGCACAGACTAAAACCAGGAAACTGAACCCGAGAATTTCTGGATTAGATATGACGATCACCCACATGTTCTACACGAGACTCTCACCAGCCTCCTGTTGCACCCAGGGCTACGGCTTGGGCTAGGGCTAGGGCTTGGGCTAGGGCTAGGGCTTGGGCTAGGGCTTGGGCTAGGGCTTGGGCTAGGGCTTGGGCTTGGGCTAGGGCTTGGGCTTGATTATGTTTAAAGTGCTGACAGACATCTGCATACAAGGAAGTTCTAATCCTGCTATGATGGTGAAGTTGATTGTATTAGATTTTGTGTCACCATGACAAAACCATTGAAAGGTTTCTTGCAGCGATGTCAATGGGTTAAGTAACTGGTATTATGTCCACCTGGATGGAGTCATAACACTTCTGGAGATGCCTATAATGTCATGAGCAAATCAGCTCCATTGTATTTAGCAATAAGTGGAATACCAAGCATGCCAGTTCCTCAGACACGTGCGTACATCATGATGTATGAAAATGCAGCGATGACACGGCAAGGACCTAGTAGAGGGGGTGTGGAAATACATGGCGAAGGACAACCAGGGTTTCATTTAGGGGGGGGGCAGGGCGACTGCCCCCCTTGGAACTTTTTTTTGCCCTCCTCCCTCCTGGAAATTGTATTATTAAAATCCACATCTTTAACCATCATGCCCCCCCCCTTAAGCCCCCCCCTTTAAGCCCAGATTCCTCCAGTTTCCCCCCCCCCCCTTGGACAATTTTCTAAATGAAACCCTGACAACGTCAGACAGAAGCGAGAATTAAAAAAGTTAAAATAGAATTTATTCTAGAATATGTTGGGAGGCAATTATTTGCTGAGAGCAGAACATTGCTACTAGAGAAGCCTTCACAAGGATGAGTGGAGATAGCTTGGAGTGTTCGGTTGGAGGACATGGATTAGGGTATCCGTACATTGTGTGGTGAAGGGGAAACACATATTTTTTGTTTACACAGGTGCAAGACACTTGCCTTTATCACCAGTATAGTGGTTTCCATCAAAGCACTTCCCCCCTTCAGTCAACTGAGGTCAACGAGTTGCACTACCCACTACATGGGTAAGGTAGTCGTTAGTCGTGCCTCCACGACCATTGGAACTTGCATATAAATAGTTTGTGGTGGTCCTATGTCAAGAGGTTACATCCCACCATAAATGTCCACCTTCAACAGCCAGGAAGTGTGGACGTCAGACGAGGGTTTTCCTAGCTTGGGGAACGATTGTCGGTTAGCCCTTACTTTTCACCGACAGTCTCCTTTCCTCCCCCTAACTCTCTCTGTGTTTATGAAACCATTTCTTCCCCAGAATCATCATAAACAGAAACACAACTGTCACTTCATCCATGAAAGATTTCAAGATTACATTCTCTATTATATGAGCATTCAGGCTTCAGATAATTTGTGGAATGTGTATGTCAATCCTATTACATACTGCTTGTTGCATGATACTGTGCATAGCTCTTTTACATGTGTACCATTAAAAGTGAAGGTTTTTCCACGTGCTCCTTTGATGCTAGGCTGAGTGCACTTTTACTTTGACGTTAGAGAGAGATCTAAACTATGCATAGGACCTTGTGTTTCATTGAAAATTGTTTGCTTGTGTGCATCCACACATAGTTCTCGCAGTGTTGGTGGATACTCAGTCAGACAGTGAGTGGTGGTGGACTAATCTCTGCCATTGTGGCAGGAGTTGAGGGCCTCCATATTAAATCTTAAAGCATCACAATGCTGGCACAGTGTGGGCATTAGCCCGACGTAGAAGTTTACTAATGCTGTTCTCTCTAGTCTCTGCATTTGTGGTAATGCTATATTTCTCTTCCTTTCCCATTAGATAGTACTTAGATACTTGCTCTTACATTTTCATCTCCCTTCTCCACCTCTGTCTCTCTGCTGCAGTAGCTCAATCTCGTATTTCCGAGATTAATGTTACTAATGTTGTACTGCACATGCTAAGTAGAGTGACACACTCGCCACTGACAAGCATAAATTAAAAGCCCTCTAATTAAGTGGATGGTTATAATAACGATCCATGAAAATCTGAGATCATTCTCACTCAAGATGAAAAATTGGGTTGTCACATTTATTGTCACATTTACACACTCTGTTTTATAGAACATAAGAGTAATAGGGGTCTATGGGTCACCCTCTCGACTTTTACTGGCCACACACAGTCAAAAGGTATGTGGTCCCCACCTTTCATGATTTGTGTTCACACTGTTCTTTGCACATCCCTTATGTGGAGATATGATAATGAACTGACCTTTCTGTAAGCCTTCTTAATCTCCTCCTGGGACGCTCCTTTCTCCAAGTTTAGTGTGGTGTAGAGCTCTCGGTCCCTGTTTCTGCTGGTTGAGAATTTTTGGTATCTGTTAAATCAGGTCAAGGTCGACTTGACATCAACAAAATGATACAAGAAATAAAACTCGCACCTAGCTCCAGATTCCTCCGACATCTTTAGCCTTCACACGAACACGCACTAACAAGGAGAATCGCAGTCCTCGAGCCAGGACCAACCGAGTAGAAGTAAGCTAGTAAGTGGGAGTAAACGTTGCTATATCACGTGCATTTAATAGGGCGTAGAACTATACTGCAAATTTAAAAAATGGTCGTCAACGTGGTAGATACGTGCGTGGTATGTTTATAGGATGAAGAATGCTCGGAGGAAGGCTCAAGGATTGCATGTGAAGGGTCTTGGAGGGATGGTATCACCAAAGATGCGTTGGCATGCCTGAGGAAGGTATTAGGAGTTTAGGCAGGGTTTCATTTAGAAAATTGTCCAAGGGGGCAACTGGATGAATCTGGATATTAGGGGGGGGGCATGATATTAAGGGGGGGGGGGGGGGGGTAAGGGGGGGCATGATATTAAGGGGGGGCATGATGTCAAGTACTTCTTATCAACATCAATAAGAATTTTAATAATACAATTTCCAAGGGGGGGGGGCAGGGGGGGGGGGGGCAAAAAGGTTCCCCCCCCCCTAAATGAAACCCTGTTAGGTGAGAATAAATGTCTCGTCTGTTTTGGGAGTTTGGATGGAGCAAGTATGGGGAAGGGAGAAGTTCATGTTGAAGTTAAAGGAAAAGAAACACTAGTTGTGTGAAGTGTAGAAATAAGAACTGGAAAGAGGTACTGGAAAGAGGTACGAGAAAGAGCAAAATAATAGTGTAGTAAGACGTTTCAGTAGGTTATGTTAAGGACAGCAGGATTTAATAGAGAAAGTTAAGGAGGAGTATTGGGATGAGAGAGATGGTGGTGGGTTAGTAGATACTAATGTCACCAACACTGTACATGTATTGATGAATGTGTAGAGAGAGTGGTGATGTGTGGAATTGGTGGAAACTCATCAAATGGGTGATGTGCTGGCTAATGTTCTGCTGAGGGTGGAAGAATTGGAAAAACAAGTAGAACAGAAACAGAGAGGAATTGAAGTTTTGGGGAAGAAGTTAGAACAGTTGATGGCTGAAGTTAATAAAGGTGCTAAAGAAACAATGGTAGGGGCTCTTGTACAGACCAAGATAAATGATGAGGGGAGTTGGGAGGACAAGGTTGCTGTTAAAGGGGATGCGGAGCAGATGGTCATCAGAAGTTCTGTGTCTGAAGCAGGGAGGAACAGGAAGCAGGTCATCCAACCATCATAGAGTGTGCCTGTAAAAAAAAGTCCCAAGGGAAAAAAATTCCGAACGAGCTGGTGGGAAGGCCATTTCTCTTGAAAATGAAAGAACGGTACAAGAGATGGAGAGTGCCATGGAGGAATGTAGGTGTAGACATAGCGCGGGGGAGGGGTGGACTGTCAGAACAGATATCACCAGGTGAGGGAGTTCCAGTGGATCAAATGATGGGGGAAGCCACGCAAGGGGATGTATCGAAATGGAGAAGAGAGGATGAAGGATCGACAATGAGGGAGAGAAGTGGTGGGGGTGATCCAGGCGCCCAGAAAGGAGAGTGGAGTGAAGAGCCAGGAGCCTTGCAACAGGTGGAAATGCAACAGGTGGAAATGTAGACAAGACAAAGACAGTTAATCAGAGAAAATCATCAACAAGAAAAGGAGGATCAACCAGTGGGAGCAGTGTGGGTGATGGACCTGCAAACTGGGAAAGATGGGCTGGAGGACTGCTTGAGTGACGTGATGCTACAGGTTCAAAGTCTCCTAGCGCAGTATCGGAACAGGAGGGAAGTGAAAAGCAAAGTACTCTCCTACCAGGTAGCTTAGGTTACCCTGGGGGGTGGGGAGGGGATGAGGGAGGTGCCAGAGTTTTAGGTGTGAGTTTCCTAAACTGTAGAGGATGGTGGGCGAGAGAGGTGGACATTAAGTGCATGTTGAAGAGGAAAGATTTGGATGTGCTGGGGTTGGTGGAAACATTTTTGCAGCAGGGAGGGGCGGTTGAGGTACCTGGATATATGATTGGTACGGCTACAATAGGATAGGAGGCAAGCGTGCAAGTGGGGGTGTAGGGCTGCTGGTTAAGAAGTGTATCAGGTCTAGGCTGCGACCGAGGATCTAAGAAACTGTGTGGGTGGAATTGAAAGCAGAGGAGAGCGATAATGTGTTTGTGGGTGTGATGTATGTTAACCCGGAAGGGGTGAAGGGTCAGGAATCAGATGAGTTGTTTGAGGTGATGAAAGCTAAGGTGGAAGAACATCAGGAAGCCGGCTGCGAGGTGATTCTAATAGGTGATTTTAATGCCCACAGGATTAGGGGCACCTAACAGGGATGGTAAGAGGTTGTTGGATCTGGTTGGGGTGTGCAATTTGCTTATTGGGAATAAGTTATCCCAGTGTAGTGGAAGGTGGACATGGGAGAACGGAGGTCAGTGATGATAGATTATGTCTTGCTGTCAAAGGGGTTAGTTATAGATAAGATGGTGATTGAGGACAGTGGAGAAATTAATCTGGGGTCAGATCATAATCTATTATGGTGTGACCTGAGAATAGGTAGATTGGAGGAAAGAGCAAGTACTCCATGATTTAAATGGAAGGTGGATGGTGAGATGGATTGGGAAGAATATCAGCATGTGGTGAGCGAGGGATTCAGAGGTTGGGAGGAATATGTGGCAGTGCTAGGGATGGGAAAGGGCAGAGAAGGTGTGCAACAAATTGGGAACTGTGGAGACACATTGTGCTTTGGGCGGCTGAGTTGGTTATAGGGAGGAAAAAACTAACAGATCTAAGGGCGGGTGGTCTCGTGATATTGAAGTAGCCATCCAAGCACGACATTAGGGAGTCTAGGGGTGGCAATGGTGAAGAAAGATTGTTACAGCTATGGGAGGAATATAAGAGTGCAAGAAGATATGTGAAGAGGTTGATTAGATTGGAAAAGAAGAGACTGAGGAAGGCTACAATTAAAGAGCAAGGGGGGACTAGCTGTAAGTTATTTTGGTCAGATTTGAAGGGAAAACAGAAGCAATGTCAAATTCGGAGAGTGAGAGAGGAAAATTTGAGTCGTAGTGGAGAAGAGGAAGGCTATATTGGAGGATTTGGCCAAGCATTGGGAAGGATTAGGGAGTGTGTCCAGGTCAGGGAAGGATGTTCCAGTTAACCTAGAGTCTAAAGCTAAAGATGGATGGTGCAGCGAGTTGGATTCCAGGAGATGTACAATATTGTGAAGGGGTTGAAAAGGGCAAGGCTCCTGGTCCTAATGGCATAATTAATGAGATGTTGAAGTATGGTGGGAATAAGATGGTGGAAGTGTTATGTTCTCTAGTTAATTTGGTGATGGAGTCTAAGTTTTCGCCAGATGATTGGAGACAGAGTTATATTGTGCCACTCTTTAAAGCTGGAGATGAGGAGGTGGCTAGTAATTTCAGAGGGATAGTTCTGGGGAGTTGTGTGGCAGCAGAGAAGCATGGTTTCATACGGGGGGGGGGAGGGGAATATCCCCCTATCCCAAGTTCCCCCCCCCCCCCCCCCCCCCCCCCTAGCTTAGATCAAATTTATAATTAAATGCCATGGAGAGGAAAACAAAACATTGCTTGTGTATGTATGTGTACTATAACAGTGTATACTGAGTGCAGCTAATTAAAGTTCTATTAGTTTCTTTAAAAACGTCAATAATTTCTTCAAATTTCACATTCATCAGTTCTGGTCCCTCTATGGCAATTTTCATTAATCTCGACAGGCTACAATCAGATGGGCGATTTCTAAGCCTGGTCTTGATCATTTTCATGTCACGCTCCAACTGTTACAGTCCCGATTGGCAAGATGAAGGAGGGCAAAGGTTTGGGGAAATATGCCTTCATATGCTTCAGTAGCTTCCATTGACTGAATTACATCTTGGATGCTAGGAGATTTTGCTAGCTTCTTCGAATGCATTATCACCTCCTTTTCTTTGCCAAGTGCCCTCCTGAAAAATTTCCATTCAGACACAAGTTCTTCTGGATCTAGTAGCGGAGGTGATGTGTAAGTTACACCATTGTACTTCACTGAGGCTTCATTACCATAGAACCCAGCCAAATTCTGAATCACTTCATAGCCATAGGAAGATAAGGACTCTTCTGTGGATAGCAAGGCAGGATTGAAGATGGATGTGGCAACTAGTAGTTGAACTGCTTTATCAGAAAATCGCCCCTTGATGTTGTCAATCAAAACATCAATGTATGGGATGGCAATGTGATCAAGATATATACTCCTTTGTATTGGTGATGGATATGAATCGTGAACGGGCTGATTCAGAAATATGTCTTTCAATATCTATGCCATAATCAGTCTCTAACTTTGTACAGGTTAATTTGGTGGAAGAACACCATTCTGCTTTTTCATTTCAGTGGCCAAGTGCACACGTCAATAAAAACTGTAACTGACTGAAATCAGTCACTTTCCTTTGCATGGAAGCATTCATTTAAGAATATGCAATACTACGTTATCTTTGGCTATATACAGAATTCATTACAATGGTAATTCACTTCAAAGACAGAACATGGCATGAAAGTGGGTGTGGCCATGAAACAGGCGTGTCCCAGTCTAGTTGTGGGTTTCCCCCTCCCTACAGAAAAATGCTGTATGAAGCCCTGCTGAAGTATATATTAACAGAGGGTCAGGGGCTAGGGAGAGGATGTGCTGATCAGTTTTTGGTGTTGAGGTGTATGTGTGACATAATGAGGTCACAAGGGCGACAGACATTTCTGGAATTTCTTGATGTAAACAAGGCATAGGAATGTATGTGGAGAGAAGGATTATGGATGAAGATGAGAGGGTATTGAATTCAGGAAGAAGTTGTCAATGTGTGCAAATGCTTGTATATATGAAGGAATCCAGTCAAGTGTGTTGTTAGGTGAAGAGGGGTCTAGGTGATTTGAAGTGGAGGCAGGACTGAGACTGGGTTGTCCTTTGTTACCAGTTCTCTATAGTGTGTATGTCATGGGATTGTTGAAGAATTTGGAGGGAAAAGGTTAGGAATTGAAGTGGAAGGGACATGGTGTGGTGGGTTGTTGTATCCAGATGATATTGTACTGTTAGCGAGAGATCAGGTAGAGTTACAAGTGATGTTGGATATAGTGGGGAAGTAGGCAATGAAATGGTGATTTAGTGAGAAGAGTAAGTCGATGACAGTTGGTGGAAAAGTGTAGTGGAGGAGAGAATGGAGAATGTGGAAGCCTTCAAATATCTTGTGGAGTGTGGTTTGACAGGGAGATGAGAGGAAATGTTCATTTGGAGAAGATGAAGGAAAAGGCAGAGAAATGGAGGGCAAGAATTGATTATATGAGCAGGGTAAATGGAGACAGACAGAGGTAAACTAATATGGGAGTTGCTAGCTAGACCATGTCTAGAACATGCATCTGAAGTGTGGTGGACAGGAGGGAAGACAGCCTACAAGAATTTGGAAAGAATTCTAGAGAACGTTGGGAGGAAACTGGTTGGAGGGAGTAATACAATTGCAGGGGTGGCAGTAAGAGGGGACCTGGGCTGGAGAAGGCTGGAGCAGAGAAGGGAAGAAAAGAAAGTGTTGTTTGGAAGGAAGTTGCAAGAATGAGTGAAGATTGGCTAGTGAAAAAAGTTGTGGCTCTGTTAGGTGATTGTCCAGGTTGATGGGCAGAGTTTTGTGAACTGAAAAGGAAGTTTGGGGGGGAAGGAGCATTGGAGATAGTAATCGAGAAATTGTGTAAGGGATGTTCATAAGGAAGAGTGGCAGGAAGAAGTAGGAGCCTCGACTGGTATAAGTTAGCTAAAGAAGAGTGGCCAAGAAAGATATATAAGAGGATTCAAACACAGGGGAAGTGAGGCATCAGCGGGACTCTTGGGTGACAAGGTGAGGTGTAGTATGTGCCAGGATGGTAGATGTGAGTTATGTGATGAAGGTGTTGTGGAAGATGTGCATTTCTTGTTGTACTGTGGGGAGTTTGCTGCTGATAGAGAAAGATTATTGAATATGGTTGAGGGCATTGAAGGGTCTGAAGAGTGGGTGGTGGAGAAATGAAGATATGAAGGGAGAGTATATAGGCCTAATGTTGGGTAGATCAGTAGCAGGGGTGAAGGAAGAGGTGTTGGACAGAATTGTAATGGGGAATGTGCTAAAGTGGTGGGAGAAGAGGAAAGACTTGATGTTAGGCACCTAGGGTCCTATATCTTTGGCACCTCCACCCATCTTCACCCCCAAACAAACTCTTTGTAGTTCACAATACTTCGCTATACTCCTTTGTAATCATTATTTTGCTGTAATAATCATTAAAATAGTTAGTCATGTTTGTTAGCACATTGCATTGAAAAAACGAGTCATTTTCTGAGCTTTCCACCGATCATATCTCTCTGGGTGCAGGGTGCCAGGTGTGTGGGAACAGAGAAAGAGAATGGCTTGTCGTGTGCATGCATGTGGCATGTTCACCAGATCTCCAGATAAACTGTTGCCTGTTTTATTTTTGTATATAGATTGCACATGGTGTTTTTTTTGTGTGTAGTAGTAAGTTCATGTTCAATTGACCAAGGAGTGTCTGTGGAATAAGGAGTGTCTTTGGCATGCAAGTATGTGTGGTGAGCTGTGTGCAAAAAAAAAGTGTGAGCTGTGTGCAAAAGGGGTACTTCAATAAATAGGCGCAACTTGTTCTCCATACCCCGAGCCTGCAATTTCAAGGTGGCATATCAGAAAATACTCCTCCGCCACATCTGGTTCTGCCTGCTCCACACCTGGTTCTGCCTGCTCCACACCTGGTTCTGCCTGATTCTCCATCACACCTGACTCTGTCTGATTCTCCTCCGCCAATATTGGCTCTGCCTGCTCTGTCAGATTCTCCTCCACCACTCCATGCTAGACACCACCAACCATTAGTGAAAAAAACAAAAACAGTACATGTACCAAGAAGACACTGACCGAACGAATTTCAATCTACAATTACTCAGTGGCAAGTAAGATGTGATAAAAAAACAAACCCATCCATAATTGACTTTGTAACATGGGATTATTTTGTTTTGAAATGAATATAAACCTTTTACTGTTATTTGTTTTATTCTGGCTTTACATAACATAAATTATATATAAATTTATTTACTCGCTCGTCACCATGCTCCCCGATCATCTGGATATCTGGTGAACACGAACCCCACGGCTAGAAGTTATCCCGTAGAGGTGTGTGTTTGTTGGACAAAAATAGAACATGGCCTATATACTGTTGCATCCCAAATGCTTGCGTGAAAGTGTTTAAGTCTGTCTGTGTATCACATCAAATGCTTTTGTGTTTGGGATTTTGTTTTTGAAAATACATGAAATTATGTCATGGTATATTAAGTTTTGTTCATGGTCAAAAAGGTAAATAATAATTAAGCATCCATTCCATCCTCTTGTCCATCGTCTGAATATGGCTGCTCGTCCACTATCACTTCTCTTCTCGGTTTCATTTTTGGTGTTGAAGGAATGTGATAGTTAGCTTCTTCCGTAGACAGCAACAACAATGTTTTGTCATTGGCTTGACATCAGCAGATCAGAAAATTTCCATGGCATTTCTAATCAGTAACCAATGTCTGCTTATACCCAATAGTTGTTTCAGGAATTCAGTAATATCCTCTGCAGTGTGCAAAATCAGCCCTGAAATAACTTTTGCAAGTGGCGATATATCAGGTAGTTTCCCTCTAGACATTATTTTCATCATACTTCCACTAGTAGGATCCAATTCTCATCTGTTTTGTTTGCAGGTCAGATATGGTTCAATGAACCTCTGGTTTCTATGTCCAATTCGTCTGGAAAAAAAAATGCTGTCATCTTTAACATTGGTCCAGTTCATATACTTACCAGTTTGGCATAAATGACTTTCCCATATATTCTTGCATGTCTGTGTATTTTTTTGTGTTGATATAATATTATCTGTATCCCATCAAACAGGTAGTTGTCGGTATCCTCGTCTTCACCAACAAGAATACCTTTGTACACATGAGAAAACAGCCTTGCTTTCCCGTGGCGTATATTTCACAATTTTATCTTCAAGCCTATTTAAAGTTACAGAACACTTGTGGTCACTGTATCTGCCTCCATTCAGAATGTACACTGCTTCTTTGCACTCCTCTCCTTTTTTAGTTAGATTGAAACTAACGGCTTTTGTTAGAGTCTCCAACCACAAGAGACCTAACAGATACCAACCTTGGTAATTTGCTGCCACCAGTGTCTCTCCCTAACTTCTTCTAGCTAAACCCCAAGCTTGACAAAAGAGTTTTAGATCTTAATTAAGTAGCTTATATTAAAGCAACAGTTTAGTAGCAGAATATCATTATGAAGATAGGATGAGACTGCCCAAGCCTGACTGTAGAGGGGTTTAAATACCCTTGCAGCCGGGCTTATGGTGTTGATAACAGTATGAGAGTAGTAGAATTACTGTATGTCCCTACAGGACTTATCTAAGAGTGTGAGATGATATCATGATTGTCCTATGTATTGATAGTCTGAGGTCATGAGTTCTAGCTCTATTTATAAATTCTATTTATAGTTTGATCTTTGCAGGGCTGCTCTGCAGCCAGTCTGGGCTGAGGCTTGATATCACCCCCTCCTTGAAAAGATTGTTGCCGTTCTTTTTCCTCTTCCGCTCTCCATCCCAAGCCTGATGAGAGAGTCCGTCGGTGTTACCATTCTTCGGGCCATGACGATAGCGGATGATGAAATTATAGGGTTGCAGCAGTAATGCCCACTGCATTAATCTGCCGTTGAGGTGAGTTGAAGAGTGGAGATGTGCTATGGCCTTGTGGTCGGTTTCAACAGTGAAGGGCTTCCCCACCAGGTAAACATCAAAGTGCAGTATGATGACCAAACATTCTATTTCCGTGGCAGAGTACCTCGTCTCTGCTCAACGCAGCTTCCTGGAGTAGAACCCCACTGGTAATTCTTCATCTTCCCTCACCACACTCAGAACACCAGCAATCCCCTTAGTGGATGCATCTGTCTGTAGGATAAATGTGTCTGTGGGAGTAGGGATGGTAAGGAAGGACACTCAGGAAAGGGTATGGCATAGATAATAAAATTCACAATAGACTAACATACAACATTAGCTGCACTCTCCCGCATCACGGTAAGTTCCATGGACTTGTGGGTATAATTAGGGATAAATTTCCTATAGTATCCTGTGGTGCTCAGGAAGGATTGGATGTCCTTTTTGGTTATAGGTCCCACATAGTTTCTGATTGTTTCCACCCTGTGGTCTGGTGTGGACACCTTGCCTCTTCCTACGGAGTGTCCCAGAAAGGTAAGGGATGCTGCTAACCCCCACTGGCATTTCACCAGCTTGGCAGTTAGTCCAAGTCTGTTTAGCACACATTTGGTGTGTGCCACGTGGTCTTCCCAGGTCTGACTAAATATGATAATATCGTCACCACTAAAATCCTGGATGTCATCTAGGACTGTGTCTATCATGTTTTGGAAAGATGCTGGGGCATTTCTCAATCCAAAGGGCATCATTGGAATTTTCCCCATGGCGTGCAAAAGGCTGTCTTTTCCTGATCTACTTGGGCCAGGGGAATTTGGTAAAAACCTTTGTTGAGATTTAACTTTGACAAATAATGGCTCCCCCAAGCTGGTCGATCATCTCGTCTATTTGGGGCATTACATAGGAGTCTGGTTTTGTGATGTGGTTAACCTTTCTAAAATCAATGCACAGTCGAACAGTGCCATCAGGCTTACGAACTGGGACCATGGGTGAGGACCAAGGGCTGGTGGCACCACTGTGCCACATTCTTGTAACACCCGGACCTCCTCCCTTAGCTGGTCCCTCCATGCCGGAGCTATCGTGTATGAGCAAGTCCTGATGCGCTTCTCGTTGACACTATCAATCTCATGACATAATATATCCCTGGCTCTACCAACATCACTGCTATAAACAAAACTTTATCTCCACTAAATATTGAAGCATATGCATATGTGCATCTTTATTTCGGGAGATATTGCTGCAATAAAAAAAGTTGTCCGAGTCAGCAACGTAATGGGTGAAAATCAACTGTGTTCTGATTGTGCATAAAATCGCTAAATGTCACTTTCAATTCCACGATCAACTAAGCCTTAAGCGAATGAAATATACAAATAAGTATTGGCCAAGATCTAAAATTAAAAAAAGTCTGGTTGTGGGACACGAGTAGCTCCGAGACCAGCTCATCTGTTTCCGTTTTTGTAAGTGTGCTTATTTGCAGGCTAGGGTTAGGAGCTGATGTATCACAGCTTGTGCTTTGATAAACTACAGACCAAATTGGAGCTCTTGTTTACATAGATGCAAAGAACTGTAAATGCCTTATTTTCAGGTTGGTGTTAGAAGCAGGTGCCAAGAGGGTTGTAGATTAGTTTTTCTAAGTTTGGGTGTGGTGTGGTGGGGGTTCTAAGGGTAGCGCTTCCTTTCCATGAAATGGCTAAGCAGCAGATTAGCAACTGAATCATCACTATGTATTGCTAACAATGTTACAGCAATTAATAATATTATTGCCAATTCAATGCTCATAATTCAATGCTCATAATTAACAGTATAATAGCAATCTGTGGGGGCCTAGCCTCCGAAATGTCTGGTTGAATTCTATGTCGTAGACGGTTGACATGCACAATTCTGGATCGGCTGCTATCCTGAATTTCAATATTGAGTGAGCTCTTGATCGATTTCACCACTCAACCTCCTTCCCATCAAGGTGTCAACTTTCCAGCAGTGGGTACAGGGAGATAAACAGTGTAACCTACTGCAAATCGAGGAGTGCTTGAGTGTTGGAATGTGCACTTTTGCGAGCGTATCAGATGCAAGGTTGCTTCCACAAAATCTCTCTTGAGTTCTGCTAATTTTGTCTCAACTTGATCTGTGGCTAGATATATATATAAGAACTTCCATAATGTCTTGACAAAGCAGTAACTGACTTCACCTTGAGCTGTGGCTAGTGATTATAAGAACTTCCATAGTGTCTTGACAACGCAGTAACTGACTTCAACTTGAGCTGTTCAGAATCATAATTAGAGCGAGAAAAAAGTGGTTGTTTTCATGATAATGGAGGTTCATCAAGGTTTAAAGAAATTCAACTTTTTTAGTCTGGAAAATCTCATGTATTTTTCTGGAAGACCATGTATTTTGCTGGAAGACTTCATGTATTTTGCTGGAAGACTTCATGTATTTTTCTGGAAATGTTCATGTATTTTTCTGGAAGACTTCATGTATTTTTCTGGAAGACTTCATGTATTTTTCTGGAAAACTTCATGTATTTTGCTGGAAGACTTCATGTATTTTTCTGGAAGACTTCATGTATTTTTCTGGAAGACTTCATGTATTTTTCTGGAAGACTCCATGTATTTTTCTGGAAGACTTCTTGTGTTTTGCTGGAAGACTTCATGTGTTTTTCTGGAAGACTTCATGTATTTTTCTGGAAGATTTCATGTATTTTGCTGGAAGACTTCATGTATTTTGCTTGAAGACTTCATGTATTTCGCTGGAAGACTTCATGTATTTTTCTGGAAAACTTCATGTATTTTGCTGGAAGACTTCATGTATTTGGCTTTACTGGTGCAGAGTGGAAGAAAGTGATTGAGAATGCAGAATCTCACCGTCCCCGATCCGGATACAGTCCTAAACTTAATGTGTAGAGATATCATCACTAACACACTTTTGACCTTTTCCAGTCTTGTCAGTCTTGTGCATGCAACATTTGCATGCACAAGACAATTTTAACTAGGCCGGCAATGAAAAATATGGTCCAAGGCCAAGGGTCTACCCAGACCACTTGTCCCAAATCTATTCTTGGTCTGCAAGTATCTCACCTACCCTTGGCCTGGCCCTAGCTCTGCATCTGATTCTGTATCTCACCTACCCTTGGCTTGGCCCTAGCTCTGCATCTGATTCTAGTATCTCACCTACCCTTGGCTTGGCCCTAGCTCTGCATCTGATTCTGTATCTCACCTACCCTTGGCTTGGCCCTAGCTCTGCATCTGATTCTGTATCTCACCTACCCTTGGCTTGGCCCTATGCATCTGATTATGTATCTCACCTACCCTTGGTTTGGCCCTAGCTCTCTGTATCTCACCTACCCTTGGCTTGGCCCTAGCTCTGCATCTGATTCTGTATCTCACCTACCCTTGGCTTGACCCTAGCTCTGCATCTGATTCTGTATCTCACCTACCCTTGGCTTGGCCCTAGCTCTGCATCTGATTCTGTATCTCACCTACCCTTGGCCTGACCCTAGCTCTGCATCTGATTCTGTATCTCACCTACCCTTGGCCTGGCCCTAGCTCTGCATCTGATTCTAGTATCTCACCTACCCTTGGCCTGGCCCTAGCTCTGCATCTGATTCTGTATCTCACCTACCCTTGGCTTGGCCCTAGCTCTGCATCTGATTCTGTATCTCACCTACCCTTGGCTTGGCCCTAGCTCTGCATCTGATTCTGTATCTCACCCACCCTTGGCTTGGCCCTAGCTCTGCATATGATTCTGTATCTCACCTACCCTTGGCTTGGCCCTAGCTCTGCATCTGATTCTGTATCTCACCCACCCTTGGCTTGACCCTAGCTCTGCATATGATTCTGTATCTCACCTACCCTTGGCTTGGCCCTAGCTCTGCATCTGATTCTGTATCTCACCCACCCTTGGCTTGGCCCTAGCTCTGCATATGATTCTGTATCTCACCTACCCTTGGCTTGGCCCTAGCTCTGCATCTGATTCTGTATCTCACCCACCCTTGGCTTGACCCTAGCTCTGCATATGATTCTGTATCTCACCTACCCTTGGCTTGGCCCTAGCTCTGCATCTGATTCTGACCCTTGGCTTGGCCCTAGAGCTGCACCTGCTGTGAGTGCATTGGCTCTGCTTTGACACGAGTTCAGCGCCTACACCCATGCACCCAAGATTTTAAATATTAAAATCACCTTCTCAACAAATTGTATTCACTCGACGTTTCGACTAGATGCTCTAGCCTTCATCAGGAATTTCTGATGAAGGCTAGAGCATCTAGTCGAAACGTCGAGTGAATACAATTTGAAGTTAATTATTCAGAAGGTCATTTTAATGTTATTATGTCAGCTGAGAGTTCATTGAGAGTTTATGCAAATACACTCTATATTAGTCCCCATTAGCCACAGCCCCCAACCAATCTTGCTCCCGCCCTGACCACTCTTAGCCCTCCCCCCCCCCCCGACCACTCGTATCCCCCACCCCCGACCACTCGTAGCCCATCCCTCCCAACCATTTTTGCCACATCATTGTGATCCAAGTTCCACTTCTGGTATAATTGTTCTGTGTGGGCTGAGAAAGATGCAGCGTCTGTTGATATATAAATATTTGTCTGGTGATGGAACATTCTCCTTGCTGTTTCACAACACGACTTTTCATCTGCTCCATCACAATATCTACTCAGCAACAGCTCTAGTATTCTCCATCCCTTCTAGATAACCCGGTCCATGCACAAGATGATCTTTGTTAGAAGTTTATACCCTCCACATGTGAACTGCTTGTTAGCTCATGATTAGTGTTAAGCGGCCATTTTGTTCTCTTGACTGATGCCCTAAGCACCCAGCTTAACAAACATATTTTACAGTGTTCAATTTACATAAACAGCTTTGACCCACACTCATGGAAGTTCACCTGTCATTGGCTGGATGTGTGTAACTCATGGTAAAACTCACTATCAACCAGTATTTGTGGCACCAGCCTCCAGACACTTGCTTTCAAGATGTGGAAATCCCACCTACAAATATGTCTAGTTGGTAGAAATGGATGAACACAGACTTTCGAGCAGAAGGAAATATAGTCTTGGTCAAAGCTTAACAAATACCAGCAGCAGCTTAACAAAAAGTAAGTGTTTAATTTAGAACGTGCTTAAGAACGGTTTAAGATTTATGTTCAAGTTTATTCATTGAATGACCACAACAGAACTGTTGTGTTGAGGGTTAGTCCAGTCTAACTCTCAAGTAATGGTATCAATTGCTGCCACCAGAGCAAGCTTATGTAAATAGCACCTGTATCTTGCAATCAGAGAATTTAGATTATTAATGAAGACACAGATACAATTACAGGACAGGGCAAAAGCTCCTGAACCTCGGTCAGTCAGGGTTCTTATACCCTGACTTCCCAGGAAACAGGATGTCACACATTCTTACATACACTCAGCAAAGTTCCATATACTATAACTCCTACATAAGGCTATATAATATCTAAGTCTGTTTGGTGCGACATAACGTCCCCTCAGTACTCTATGTGCTAATCCCTAAAGGTCATTCATGGTCCATGTTGATGGGTCTGCCCTCAACATCTCCCCCTCCTAGGACGAAACCCCTCCTCCCCCAGCTGAAGGTCCTCCGTTGGAGTGTGGATCTGATCTCATGTTTGAAACTTTAATAGGTGCCGGTGTCTCCCTAGCTCCCTCAGTCACTCTCACCAGCGCTTCGTCTTCAGGCCAGCATTGTCACGACAATCCATCTGTGTTCTGATGTAACATGCCTGGCCGGTACTAAGTTCGAACTGGAACACCTGTAGGGCCAGTGCCCAGCGCATCAGTCTGCCTGTCATCAAGTAGACCCTTGTAGAGCTAGCAGAGCCCAGTGGTCAGTGAGGACAGTGAAGTGGCGGCCAATCAGATAAATAGCAAAGTGGTCGACAGCTTTGACCACAGCCAGACATTCAAGTTCGGAAACGGTGTAATTTCTTTCGGCGGAAGTAGTTCGCTTAGAGAAGTAGGCGACGAGTTGTTCCTCTCCCTCCCTCTTTACTGAGAGTACTGCACCAATTCCGAGGATCGAGGCATCAGTGTGGAGAATCAGCTCATCATCGACTCTGGGAATAATGAGCGAGTGCTGGTCATATAGAACAGAAACAATATAGTTAAATACATCTGACTGTCTCTTATTCCATTCCAGAACAGGTGGCACCCTTCTTCAGGGCATCGAACAGGGGACCCGCCCACCTAGCAAAATCGGGTATAAATTTCCGGTAATAACCGGCGGTCCCCAAGAAAGCCCTCAACCCTTTCTGATTCCTACGTCTATGGAAGTCCTTGATGCCTTAACCTTAGCTTCTGGCACACTTACAAGGCCATGTCCAATTTGGTGTCCCAGATACTCTAGTGACTGCGCCCCCCACACACATTTGTCTAGGTTCGTAGTCAGCCCAGCCTCAACCAATGCTTTCAACACTTCTTCAATGTGTTGTACATGTTCCTCCCAAGTAGCAGAAAATATTAATATATCATCAATATATATCGCGCAGCAGTCTCTCAAGTGATCTAGAGTGTTTTCCATGCATCTTTGGAAAGCTACTGGTGCATTTTTGAGACCAAACGGCATGCGGGTAAATGCATATTTCCCCCACGGGGCAGAAAGCTGTCTTATCCTGGCCAGCTCTACCAAGAGGGACCTGGTATAATCCTTTGTTCAGATCAATCTTGGAAAGCCAGACAGCATTAGCCACTTGGTTCAGTAGGTCCTCAATGCATGGCATCTGGAGCGGGTCATTGATTGTGACTTTATTTAGCTGTCTGTAGTCAATGCAGAGCCGTACTTCCCTAGTCACCTTTTTCCTCAGCGGTACCATAGGGGATGACCATGGGCTTTTCGATGGAATGAGTACACCCAAGGCCAATAGCTCATCTATCTCCTTCTTAAGATCATTTTTCATTGCAGGGGCGATTCTGTTGGGGGGTGAGTGGAGTGGTTTCCTTCCTCTACATAGATTTCACATTGGTCGTGTTTCAGCAAGCCCAGCCCTTTCAGGGCAAGGTACTTAGCTAGAATGGCCTATTTCCTAGCATTGGACAAAGGGTTTTTTCCCATTTTGACACTACGGGATTCGGTGTGTCCTCAGATTCGTCTGCCACAATGAGTCTAAGGAGATCAGTAGGTGGCATCTTCCACTCCTTAAGCCATTCACCGTCGGGTTTAGGCAGCATTTTTTTAAATTGGACTCGGGTGCAAATAAAAATCAATATTAAATCAGGAATGCACTAAAGTCCCTAGCAACCATGGTTGATGGGATAGCATTGGTGTCGACAAACATTGTGGTCAGCTTTAGGTTGCTAAGCAAAGACCACAAAGGATGAATATAATTATGTAATTACAGCCTTATGAAAGCTCTTACTTCTGACTATGCTAGACAATGCAACATATGATTATATATATATATATATGCACACACTCATTGTATTCACATAACTTGCACAATATATATTTTTCATTTTAATATTTATTTTCTGATGAAAATATTGTTATCATATTGGTGTTGTATGAACAATTATTTATTACATCTTCCCTGTTCTCATCTTCCCATAACAGGACCAAAATAGCAACAAAAAACATGCATATACAAAACAACAGCCATCTAGCACACACATAGAACAGAGAGAAAAATGGAAATACCATAGAAAGTAAAATTTAAAAAAAGTGAAGCAAAAACTAGGAAACTACTTGGTGAAGTCTACCATGGTGTGGTACTTGAAAAAACAGTCCCTCTTTGTGACACACAGTGGTACTTTGCAGTGACGGCAAATAAGTGGTCTCATGGCGGTTTGAGATTCCAGACATGTTTCCAACTGCTACACAGACAACACTCCTCTGCTGTTTTTCAGTTAGTGCTGACCAATGCCCAAGCGTGGTGTTCAGCCGGTCTAGACGCTCGTTATGAACTGAGCGAGGGCGGCCAGCACGCTGACGTGAGCAGAAGCATACCACTAGTTCCTTAGCTAGCTCCAACCAGAAGGTCAAAAAATCTCTCTTCCTGTAACCACTGGCAAGGTGATCTGCTCTGCGGACATGAGAGTCTAGAACATAGCTGTTCAGAATGCATGCCTCAACCATATACGCAAACACCCTCTTCTGGAGAATTAGAGGAGGGACTATCAAAGGTACTAGCTGAGGAAACAGTAGAAGAAGCAAGAGACTGAGCTAAAGAAATGCTGTTAGGTGAAGTTCCAGAAAGAAAGAGAGGACTAGCTAAAGGCAGAGCAGAACTTGAAGCACTAGAAGCTATTTCACTACCACTACTCTGACAAACTCGAGCATGACGAACACTCCTAGTGCTATGACTAAGCTGAACAACTGGTCGTGAAGGAGTGCATACTTCACTAGAAGAGGACACAGAGTGCGAGGTTAAAAATAAAGGAGGGCATGACGATGGAACAGACAATGATGATGATGGAAATAGTATAGGAGTGACTACAGACGTCACATAAGTCGTAGAACCTGATGCAGAGGTTACACAACCTACAGTTGCAGATACTGGTAGGAACAATGGGGAAGGTGATGAAGCAGCCATCACAGCAATAGGAGGGCTAGCAACGATAGATTGTGTCAGAGTTGATGAAGCTCTGTCAGCTGCCCAATCCATAGCTTCATGCATCAAACCTGAAGGGGATAAAAGAAATTGGCCTCAAATAATTTTACCGCGGACTACCGCAACAAGGAAACTAAAGAGCATTGTAGTTCCATGCTCTGCTTTGCTAACAACAAAACTACCTACAGCTAAACTGTAGCTAAACTGACTGTAAATACCTTCTTCTTCGCTGGTATTCTCATCTCATCTAGCTCGTCACCTCGAGTGAAAGCGCTAAGCTTCCTTGAAGGTAGGTCATCAGCAACTATTCTGCCAAGCGATAGCAGATCTTCTGGGTCAATACGGCTCTGGTCAAGGTAGGATGAGATGCCATCGCCTTCTTGATCACTGCTTTCATCCTCAGAAAGTCCAAAATCGTCGCCCTAAACCTGAGAAATAACTTTATCCAAGGACAGTCGAACGGCCATCTTCAACACGATTTGAAATTCTGAATGGGTCCGATTTTTCAATATTACTACCCTAGTTACCGAACGTCTATTGCCTTTATATTCGGTACGATCGTAGGGGCTAATTTTTGACCTCTATAAGGTGTCTGTGAACGATCGATTTTTTATGGGTTTTTTAATTTGATAAACAACTTTTTGCGTATATATACGCTTGTGACAGTGAGTGGGTTAATGTGATTTTTTGATCTTTTGTTAGGGACGGCTATTGTATAGTTACAGTCAGACAGTTTAGCTTTGACCTCATATGGGCCATCCCAAATTGAGTGGAGTTTCCCTGTCAATCCTGGGGTATGACAGAGAACCATGTCCCCGAGGTTATAGCTCCTTTGTTTGGAGCTCTGATCATAGGCCTGTTTAGATTTTTCTTTGTAGCTTTCTTCATTTTCGTAGACCTGTTTGTGTAGAGCTGTTAATGTCTCCCTTAGTTCGCTACCCATTGTACAGTGCCTGAAGTGTGTGATTTGATCTTCAAGCCAACCAGTCTTTATAGCTTCCAGTGGTCCTCTCAAGTTTCTACCATGTATCAATTCATAAGGGGAGAACCCAGTGGCCGCATGAGGGGTTGCTCTATACGCTAGCAGACAATACTTGAGCATACGGTCCCATTCTTTGGGGTCAGATTGAACCTTCCTAATCATCCCTTTCAGGCAAGTGTGCGAACGCTCTAACATTCCGTTGGTTTGGGGATGGTAGGCTGTGCTACTTGGTCAATGCTCAGCAGCTCACATAGCTCTTTGTTCAGCCTGCTAGTGCCTTGGTCTGTCAGTAGTTCTTTAGGGACACCCGTGTATTGTATTACTTCTAATATTCCCATAGCTACCATTCTAGTGTGCACCTTTTTTAGAGGAATAGCGTAAGGGTAACGGGTTCCCATGCACATCATAGTCAGAATATACCTATTCCCAGTGGTGGTTCGTTCTAGTGGCCCGACTAAGTCACATGCCATTCTTTCGTATGGCCTCGAGATAATAGGGGTAACGACCATAGGCACTTTGGGTTGGAGTTGCCTACCCGTCCTTTGACACTCGGGACACGTGCTGCAATAATCCCTTACATCCTTTCTCAGCCCTGGCTAGGTAAAATGTTGAGCGATCATTGATACCATTTTGTTATGCAAGAAGTGTCCACCTGCAGGTCCTCTGTGACCTGCATCTACAAGAGGTGGCCACCACTCTGGTGAACTCCCTCCCTGGGTCAGCCAGTTTGCTAAGCACTAATACACCTCCCAGGTAGAAGTATCCATCTTCCTGCCTATCAGCCCTACACCTCATCTCCTTCAACGTCCCATCCTCCCTCTGTTAGAGCCAGCACTTCCACCTTCCCTTTTGTAAGGGTCGGACAAGGCTGCTCACTCACATGACCTCCCTCTAACCCTTGAAGGTTTTCTGCCTCAATATTGCCTCATCTCCTCCCTTGTACCCACCCAGCAATTCGTCATCAGCATAAGAATTGATGTGAGTGTCCTCCCCCCCAGGAGGACTGGTATCGGTGCTCACTTCCTCTACTTCTGTTAATAAGCTGTCTCATGGTCAACAGGATTGCAAGCAACTAGTTTTGGTTGTTTGGCTTTCTTCCTTCTGGTTTGGGGTATTGTTTTTTTAATGCAATTTGGGTAGTGTAAGGGGCAGCTGCCTAGTGCAAGCGCCATCCTTGCTATCCTCAATCTGGTTAGAAGCTTTCTCTGCCACTAGTGCCTGGCTTTGAACCCTGGTAATGGCAGATAATGGTACAGGATTGTCCGCCAGCACCCTTTTCTTGGATCTTCCAGCAATCCAGGACCTCACCCAGGGGTCGTCCTTTCCCAACAGAACATGCTTTGTATCCTAACCCACTACATGGACTTAGTTATTCCATTTACCTTTAAGTCTATGGTTGCTGTTTTAAGTGTGATGACCCTCTGATTAGCTAGTCTTGCTTTAGCTGTCTTGCCAGTGAAACATTCAGTTGGTACTATATATCCTAGCAGGGACCGTTGTTTTGTTGGCGCCAGTGTCAATGGGGCACCTACACGGTCTACCATTTATGTCCCCGGTTCTGAGCAACTCCTGAATATTTCCTCAGCCTCAGGCTCAGAACTAGTCATGCCTAGCCTGGCTTTGGCCTTACTGTTTGGGCAGTACCTCTTAATATGCCCTGCTTCATTGCATTCAAAGCAAACTATGTCCTTAGGAAATGATCTACCCCTCTGTGGACCACCGGCCACACTTCGGCCACCAACCCGATCATGTGCTCAATAGGGGACTCCCCATCTTTACCCTTAGTTAGGCGCCCACCTGATCCATTAGTAGGTGTCTGTTCCCTGGGATTGTTGTAGGCCATCTTTCTGCCAGAGTGTTGTCCCTCCAGTTGTCTCTTGTGCATCTTGCTTCTTTCATGAAAGGATTTCGATTCCCAAGTAGCTTCCAGCTCATCGATGATCTCCTGAGTATCCTTGTAAGTATTACCTCTCACTGCATGGCATACCTCTGGAGAGTAGTAAGGCGTCAACGTTCCGAAACATCTCCATCGCGAAGTCCTTCTTGCTTTCCATCCGCGCTGCGAGTCTGTTGATGCTCTTCATAATCGGAGTGAGATGGTGTCTAGGCGACAGGTTGTCTGTTGGTATGTTTCTCCAAATAGTTTTCCTGGCTCTGGTATCCGTACAAACCCAGACGCTCCAGCAGCAAAGTCTTCAATGTTTGGTAAGGTACGCTCAAGTCCAGTTTCCTGAAAAGCCATTAGGCATCTTAGGAAAAAACCCTTTGGTATCCGAGTTTGGCATCCATAAGAAATTTGGCATAGAATTGGCTCTTTTGAACTTGTTTGGCATCAAGAATAATTATTTGGAATCGGAGCAAATTTGGGCATCCTGAGTCGCATAAACTGATTAGAAGTTGAAGTAGGAAAAAAATATTAGTGTGTCTGTCTAAGCATGACGGATGTTCTGTGTTGCCATTATTAATCTACTAAACTAAAGTGGCTGGTTCCAAAACAAAGTGGAAAAATGCATATGAAAGTGGCCGAAAATGGGAGGACGAGTTTTGCTGGGTCAAGGCTTCACCACCGAGGAGGCCTGCTGCAAGCTCTGCAATGTTACCATGGGGCCCAAAAAGGCCATTTTGGAGAAGCACCAAAAGGGGAAGAGGCACCTTCAAGAGGTCGAAGTCCATCAACCAGACTATGGGGATTCAGAGGCTTGCCCTGAAAGTCTCCAGCAGTATCTCCCAAGCTGTTCAGGTTAGTAAATGTGGTAAAATGGTAGATGGTAAAAATGACAAATGCTGTTTTGTATCTGTAATTTCAGGAAGCCAAAATTAAAATGGCTGTGGCTGTCTGTTGCCATTGCAGCATCAATACCATCGACCATTTTGGAGAACTGGTGTCAAGTTTGGGTCATGGCAGTCCCCTTGGCGGATTGAAGATGCATAGGACGAAGTGTTCAAGAATTTTGACTCAAGTTGTGGCTCCAGCCATGGAGAAGGCTTTAAAAGAGGACCTGACTGGCAGAAGGTTTAGCTTCTTGGTGGATGAGAGTACAGACAGTGGAACTGACAAGAATCTGTGCCTGGTGGTGAAGTACTTCAGTCTGTAGTTCAGGAAAATAGTCACAACCTACCTGGGCATGGTATCAGTCATTGAAACCACTGGACAGGCCCTCTTTGATGCCATTAAGAAAATATTGGACGGAGCTGGACTCTCTCTCTCAAGGACTGCATTGGGTTTGGCAGTGATGGGGCTTCAAATCTGGTTGGAAAACACAACTCAGTATTCACTAGAATCAAGCTGATCTCCCCTGACTGCACCCTTTTCAAGTGTATATGCCATTCGTTGGCCCTTGTCATCCAGAAAGCATTTGAAGGGATTCCTTCAGCAGTTGGATTCATGCTGTCTGAGATTCCAGCTTGATTTTCCAGAAGCACTTTAAGAAGACACGATTACAAAGAGCTCTTCAAAGTGATGAACTCAGATGAAGAGCAAAGAAAGATGTCTACAACATGCTGGCTGGTTAGGGGGAAAGTGCTTGGCAACATCAGAAAAAATTGGCCTGAACTGACTGCCTACTTCAGCATGTTGGCTCCCAATGAGAAGGCTCCAGATGTCCGACACAAGGTCAGGACTATCTTTGGATACCTCCGAAATGATATCATCAGAATGTTCTTCACTTTCTTGACCCCAATTGTGAAGAATTTGACTGGATCAATGTCCTGTTCCAATCTACTAATCTGGATCCAGAGAAAGCAACTTCAGATCTCAGTATCTTCCAAAAGACTCTACAAAGGAGGATAAAGTCAGCTCTGGTTCACAGTCATCACAAGATCTGGTCAATTATGGAGATATTTTGAGTGATGCCCTCAACACTGTTCCCCTCAGCCACTTGAGGAAGGTAGTATCGGGCCATGACAGAACTGTTCCCCTCAGCCAGCTAGTTAAACTTTCACACCCATTTGGACATCTGTATTTTCTTCCTGTAATTTAGCCCCTCAATATATGCTCACCTCGAGAGAAAGCTGAGATGAATCTTGTCCTCCTCTGTCCATGTGGTGAGTTAAAAAAATTCTATTTCCAGTTCTCCTTTGCTCAGTTTTTCCTCTATTCCGGTGTCCATCTGGTCTGAGCATCGTGACAGATTCCACTCACGTTTATTATCAATATTATTATTGCTACACAGGATAGCAGCTGTTGTCAAGGCAACACAAGGTAATGTTCTCCAAAGAGTAAGTTAAAGCTGCTTGTAATTTTTTTAATTTTTTTAATTCAGTAACCATGGAGATTAGACTAGAGAGAATGGAAAGGTTCAAAGTTGAGGGAATAAAAGAACATTAATGGCAGGGGCAGAGAAGCTTATGATAAGACAAGAGAAGGTATTGTAATTGTAAAATTATTGTTTGGACCGATGCTTTCAAGTCAGCGACGAGGAAGTGAATTCCACAGGCGAAATAACCAGTTCCTGGTGAGATACGATTCAATTGGATGTACTTACCAACTCTAGTTGAACCAGCAGTGAATGAAGCATAGGAGAGGACGCTGATGAGCATTGTTGAAAGCTCTTTGAAAGTCTAGGAATATTTCCATTACAATAACCTTCTCAATAATCAACTGTTTCGACTAGATGCTCTAGCCTTCATTATTCTTGATGAAGGCTAGAGCAACTGGTCGAAATGTCAATAGAATACAATTTCAAGTTGATTATCGAGAAGGTTATTGTAATATTGTTATGTCAACTGAGAGTGCATTGAGATTATTATTCCCATCTTGAACTTCAAATTTCACAATTATTTGGTCTAGCCATGTGAGTGGTTGTTGCACCGCTCTGATTGGGAAGAGATCTAAACTCGTTAGAGGTGGTGGAATTAGTACCAGCAATTAGTAGTAACAGATCTCTCAAGATGAAACTGAATGCAAAATGGAAATTGGCCAGTGGTTTTTGGCATTTGTTTGAAGATTTGCAATGGTTGAGTGGGTAAGCCATTCCTTGGGAAGCACATGGAAGAGGGAGGGAGACATCTTGAGAGAGGTGCTCAGAAAGAGCTGAAGGACAATTTCTTAGCCTTGCGGTAGCTCTGTTTAAAAAGTGTAGTTCCTGAAATGAAGACATCTACAGATGTTAGCGTTGTCATCAGGTTCGGGGGGAAATATCGGGGGGGAAATTGAGGAACCATGAGGGTGCCAAGGGTCTGCTTCATGGTGAGCCAGCTACTGGGTGCCTAGGCCCTGCTTCATGGGGAACCAGCTACTGGGTGCCTAGGCCCTGCTTCATGTGGAGCGAGCTGTGCAGCTAACGTATCTACTTACTAGGCAGCAACTACTATGTTTTCAAGCTAGTGTGGCATCCAGGCATGCTAGCTAGTACAACAATGTGTCTGTGATAGTCAATACTTTCTGTCACATCTCTTTTGGGGTCCAGGCAACTTTTGACCAGGCAGTGCCGGGCATCACCAATAGTTCTTATCCTATAGCTATGAATGGCTGTTGAAATAAAATGAAGGATATTGGTAGGCTCGAGTGATAGCTCAACTCCTTTTGACATTCTCCCCCGGAGTCTTGTATTTCTGGATAACCTAAAGCTGTTAGTTTAGGAGGTTCTTAAGTTAGTGTCGAGTCACCTAATTTAACAAACCTGCAATTTTTAAATGTTCGGTATTTAATTTCTTAAATAAATACTGCACATAATTCTGTGTAGTTATGATGATGATCATTTAGAACACAAAACAAATAATTTATTAAAAGGTTGTCAGTTTACCTCAAGAATGAAGTGTGGGAGTTGCTTGTTTGCAGCAACACTGATGCTGCCTTTAGGGACGAGAGGTCTCACTTTTCTGGTGGCCTGTGTCTTTACGAGAAGATGTAATTATTTAAATTGTGTAATACGATGAGTATTGATTGCTTCCTGTAGTAAAATGCTGCTCATCAGTCCAGTTTCACTTTTCTTCACCGATATAAGTGAGAGAGGGTTAGTAATCAATTTTATTTTCTGATTAGCATGCTTAGCATGTAAATTAATCAGGAGTCATAGCAACCCACATACCATACATGTATGTACAAATGTTATACCTTCCATACCCTATGAGTTCTAAAATTATTACCCTGGACTATATACCAGTCTCATTAGTGCCTGCACTGTGTGCATTATACACTACATATATGCCTCTCATTAGTGCCTGCACTGTGTGCATTATACACTACATATGATGCCTCTCATTAGTGCCTGCACTGTGTGCATTATACACTACATATGATGCCTCTCATTAGTGCCTGCACTGCGTGCATCATACACTACATATGATGCCTCTCATTAGTGCCTGCACTGTGTATTATACACTACTATGATGCCTCTCATTAGTGCCTGCACTGTGTGCATTATACACTACATATGATGCCTCTCATTAGTGCCTGCACTGTGTGCATTATACACTACATATGATGCCTCTCATTAGTGGCTGCACTGTGTGCATTATACACTACATATGATGCCTCTCATTAGTGCCTGCACTGTGTGCATTATACACTACATATGATGCCTCTCATTAGTGGCTGCACTGTGTGCATTATACACTACATATGATGCCTCTCATTAGTGCCTGCACTGTGTGCATTATACACTACATATGATGCCTCTCATTAGTGCCTGCACTGTATGCATTATACACTACATATGATGCCTCTCATTAGTGCCTGCACTGTGTGCATTATACACTACATATGATGCCTCTCATTAGTGACTGCACTGTGTGCATTATACACTACATATGATGCCTCTCATTAGTGCCTGCACTGTGTGCATTATACACTACATATGATGCCTCTCATTAGTGCCTGCACTGTATGCATTATACACTACATATGATGCCTCTCATTAGTGCCTGCACTGTGTGCATTATACACTACATATGATGCCTCTCATTAGTGACTGCACTGTGTGCATTATACACTACATATGATGCCTCTCATTAGTGCCTGCACTGTGTGCATTATACACTACATATAATGCCTCTCATTAGAGCCTGCACTGTGTGCATTATACACTACATATGATGCCTCTCATTAGTGCCTGCACTGTGTGCATTATACACTACATATGATGCCTCTCATTAGTGCCTGCACTGTGTGCATTATACACTACATATGATTCCTCTCATTAGTGCCTGCACTGTGTGTATTATACACTACATATGATGCCTCTCATTAGTGCCTGCACTGTGTGCATTATACACTACATATGATGCCTCTCATTAGTGCCTGCACTGTGTGCATTATACACTACATATGATGCCTCTCATTAGTGCCTGCACTGTGTGCATTATACACTACATATGATGCCTCTCATTAGTGCCTGCACTGTGTGCATTATACACTACATATGATGCCTCTCATTAGCACCTGCACTGTGTGCATTATACAGTACATATGATGACTCATTAGTGACTGCACTGTGTGCATTATACACTACATATGATGCCTCTCATTAGTGCCTGCACTGTGTGCATTATACACTACATATGATGCCTCTCATTAGTGCCTGCACTGTGTGCATTATACACTACATATGATGCCTCTCATTAGTGCCTGCACTGTGTGCATTATACACTACATATGATGCCTCTCATTAGTGCCTGCACTGTGTGTATTATACACTACATATGATGCCTCTCATTAGTGGCTGCACTGTGTGCATTATACACTACATATGATGCCTCTCATTAGTGGCTGCACTGTGTGCATTATACACTACATATGATGCCTCTCATTAGTGCCTGCACTGTGTGCATTATACACTACATATGATGCCACTCATTAGTGCCTGCACTGTGTGCATTATACACTACATATGATGCCTCTCATTAGTGGCTGCACTGTGTTTATTATACACTACATATGATGCCTCTCATTAGTGCCTGCATTGTGTGCATTATACACTACATATGATGCCTCTCATTAGTGGCTGCACTGTGTGCATTATACACTACATATGATGCCTCTCATTAGTGCCTGCACTGTGTGTATTATACACTACATATGATGCCTCTCATTAGTGGCTGCACTGTGTGCATTATACACTACATATGATGCCACTCATTAGTGCCTGCACTGTGTGCATTATACACTACATATGATGCCTCTCATTAGTGCCTGCACTGTGTGCATTATACACTACATATGATGCCTCTCATTAGTGACTGCACTGTGTGCATTATACACTACATATGATGCCTCTCATTAGTGCCTGCACTGTGTGCATTATACACTACATATGATGCCTCTCATTAGTGCCTGCACTGTGTGCATTATACACTACATATGATGCCTCTCATTAATGGCTGCACCTTGTGCATTATACACTCCTTTTGACATTCTCCCCCGGAGTCTTGTATTTCTGGATAACCTAAAGCTGTTAGTTTAGGAGGTTCTTAAGTTAGCATAATTTAACTAATTTAACAAACCTGCAATTTTTAAATGTTCGGGGTTTAATTTCTTTTAATTTTTAAACACATAATTCTGATGTAGTTATGACGATGATCATTTAGAACACAAAACAAATTATTTATTAAAAGGTTGTCAGTTTACCTCAAGAATGAAGTGTGGGAGTTGCTTGTTTGCAGCAACACTGATGCTGCCTTTAGGGAGGAGAGGTCTCACTTTTCTGGTGGCCTGTGTCTTTACGAGAAGATGTAATTAATGATAATTGTTTAAATTGTGTAATACGATGAGTGTTGATTACAAAATGCTGCTCATCAGACAATCAGAATCCAGTTTCACTTTTCTTCACCGATATAGAGTAGGTTAGTATAATCAATGTTATTTTCTGATTAGCTTGATTAGCATGCAAATTAATCAACCCACATGACATACATGTATGTACAAATGTTATACCCTATGAGTTCTAAAATTATTACCCTGGACTATATACCAGTCTCATTATTGGCTGCACTGTGTGCATTATACACTACATATGATGTCTCTCATTAGTGCCTGCACTGTGTGCATTATACACTACATATGATGCCTCTCATTAGTGCCTGCACTGTATGCATTATACACTACATATGATGCCTCTCATTAGTGCCTGCACTGTATGCATTATACACTACATATGATGCCTCTCATTAGTGCCTGCACTGTGTGCATTATACAGTACATATGATTCCTCTCATTAGTGCCTGCACTGTGTGCATTATACAGTACATATGATGCCTCTCATTAGTGGCTGCACTGTGTGCATTATACACTACATATGATGCCTCTCATTAGTGCCTGCACTGTGTGCATTATACACTACATATGATGCCTCTCATTAGTGGCTGCACTGTGTGCATTATACACTACATATGATGCCTCTCATTAGTGTCTGCACTGTGTGCATTATACACTACATATGATGCCTCTCATTAGTGACTGCATTGTGTGCATTATACACTACATATGATGCCTCTCATTAGTGCCTGCACTGTGTGCATTATACACTACATATGATGCCTCTCATTAGTGCCTGCACTGTGTGCATTATACACTACATATGATGCCTCTCATTAGTGGCTGCACTGTGTGCATTATACACTACATATGATGCCTCTCATTAGTGGCTGCACTGTGTGCATTATACACTACATATGATGCCTCTCATTAGTACCTGCACTGTGTGCATTATACACTACATATGATGCCTCTCATTAGTGCCTGCACTGTGTGCATTATACACTACATATGATTCCTCTCATTAGTGCCTACACTGTGTGCATTATACACTACATATGATGCCTCTCATTAGTGCCTGCACTGTGTGCATTATACACTACATATGATGCCTCTCATTAGTGACTGCATTATACACTTCATATGATGTCTCTCATTAGTGGCTGCACTGGTTGCATTATACACTTCATATGATGCCTCTCATTAGTGCCTGCACTGTGTGCATTATACACTACATATGATGCCTCTCATTAGTGCCTGCATTGTGTGCATTACACTACATATGATGCCTATCATTAGTGACTGCACTGTGTGCATTATACACTACATATGATGCCACTCATTAGTGCTTGCACTGTGTGCATTATACACTACATATGATGCCACTCATTAGTGCTTGCACTGTGTGCATTATACACTACATATGATGCCTCTCATTAGTGGCTGCACTGTGTGCATTATACACTACATATGATGCCTCTCATTAGTGGCTGCACTGTGTGCATTATACACTACATATGATGCCTCTCATTAGTGCCTGCACTGTGTACATTATACACTACATATGATGCCTCTCATTAGTGCCTGCACTGTGTGCATTATACACTACATATGATGCCTCTCATTAGTGCCTGCACTGTGTGCATTATACATTATACACTACATATGATGCCTCTCATTAGTGCCTGCACTGTGTGCATTATACACTACATATGATGCCTCTCATTAGTGGCTGCACTGTGTGCATTATACACTACATATGATGCCTCCCATTAGTGCCTGCACCTTGTGCATTATACACTCCTTTTGACATTCTCCCCCGGAGTCTTGTATTTCTGGATAACCTAAAGCTGTTAGTTTAGGAGGTTCTTAAGTTAGCATAATTTAACTAATTTAACAAACCTGCAATTTTTAAATGTTCGGGGTTTAATTTCTTTTAATTTTTAAACACATAATTCTGATGTAGTTATGACGATGATCATTTAGAACACAAAACAAATTATTTATTAAAAGGTTGTCAGTTTACCTCAAGAATGAAGTGTGGGAGTTGCTTGTTTGCAGCAACACTGATGCTGCCTTTAGGGAGGAGAGGTCTCACTTTTCTGGTGGCCTGTGTCTTTACGAGAAGATGTAATTAATGATAATTGTTTAAATTGTGTAATACGATGAGTGTTGATTACAAAATGCTGCTCATCAGACAATCAGAATCCAGTTTCACTTTTCTTCACCGATATAGAGTAGGTTAGTATAATCAATGTTATTTTCTGATTAGCTTGATTAGCATGCAAATTAATCAACCCACATGACATACATGTATGTACAAATGTTATACCCTATGAGTTCTAAAATTATTACCCTGGACTATATACCAGTCTCATTATTGGCTGCACTGTGTGCATTATACACTACATATGATGCCTCTCATTAGTGACTGCACTGTGTGCATTATACACTACATATGATGCCTCTCATTAGTGCCTGCACTGTGTGCATTATACACTACATATGATGCCTCTCATTAGTGCCTGCACTGTATGCATTATACACTACATATGATGCCTCTCATTAGTGCCTGCACTGTATGCATTATACACTACATATGATGCCTCTCATTAGTGCCTGCACTGTGTGCATTATACACTACATATGATGCCTCTCATTAGTGACTGCATTGTGTGCATTATACACTACATATGATGCCTCTCATTAGTGGCTGCACTGTGTGCATTATACACTACATATGATGCCTCTCATTAGTGGCTGCACTGTGTGCATTATACACTACATATGATGCCTCTCATTAGTGCCTGCACTGTATGCATTATACACTACATATGATGCCTCTCATTAGTGCCTGCACTGTGTGCATTATACACTACATATGATGCCTCTCATTAGTGCCTACATTGCGTGCATTATACACTACATATGATGCCTCTAATTAGTGCCTACACTGTGTGCATTATACACTACATATGATGCCTCTCATTAGTGCCTACATTGCGTGCATTATACACTACATATGATGCCTCTCATTAGTACCTGCACTGTGTGCATTATACACTACATATGATGCCTCTCATTAGTGGCTGCACTGTGTGCATTATACACTACATATGATGCCTCTCATTAGTGCCTGCACTGTGTGCATTATACACTACATATGATGCCTCTCATTAGTGCCTGCACTGTGTGCATTATACAGTACATATGATGCCTCTCATTAGTGCCTGCACTGTGTGCATTATACACTACATATGATGCCTCTCATTAGTGACTGCACTGTGTGCATTATACACTACATATGATCCATCTCATTAGTTCCTGCACTGTGTGCATTATACACTACATATGATGCCTCTCATTAGTGGCTGCACTGTGTGCATTATACACTACATATGATGTCTCTCATTAGTACTTGCACTGTGTACATTATACAGTAAATATGATGCCTCTCATTAGTGGCTGCACTGTGTGCATTATACACTACATATGATGTCTCTCATTAGTGCCTGCACTGTGTTCATTATACACTACATATGATGCCTCTCATTAGTAGCTGCACTGTGGGCATTATACACTACATATGATGCCTCTCATTAGTGCATGCACTGTGTGCACTCCTTTTGACATTCTCCCCCGGAGTCTTGTATTTCTGGATAAACTAAAGCTGTTAGTTAAGGGGGTTCTTAAGTTAGTGTCGAGTTGTTAATATTTCCCTAATTTGCAATTTTTAAATGTTCGGGATTTAATTTCTTTTAATTTTTAAATAAATACTGCACAAATTCTGATGTAGTTATGCTGATGATCATAAGGGAAAAAACACATAATTATTTATTAAACCTTTTACCTCAAGAATGAAGTGTGGGAGTTGCTCCTTAGCAACACTGATGCTGCTTAGTGAGGGAGGAGCGGTCTCACTTTTCCTGGTGGCCTGTGTGTTTACGAGAAGTGATAATTAATGTTTAAATTGTGTAATACGACGAGTGTTGATTGCTTCCGGTAGTAAAATGCTGCTCATCAGCCAATCAGAATCCAGTTTCACTTTTCTTCACCGATATAAGTGAGAGTGGGTTAGTAATCAATGTTATTTTCTGATTAGCATGCAAATTAATCAGGAGTCATAGAAACCCACATGCCATACATGTATGTACAAATGTTATACCAACTATACCCTATGAGTTCTAAAATTATTACCCTGGACAATATACCAGTCTCATTAGTGCAGCTCCAACCTTCAAGGAACTTCCTTGACAGTCAAGGATTTGATATAATAGCTCTGTCAAGGGTCAAGGATTGCCTAAGTGGAGCCCTATTGTTTGTCAAGGAAGTGGTCATATGTAGGAAGTGGTCATATGTGGCCTGATGATTAGATTAAAATCTGCACTAACAGCATTTTTGAAGAGCACATGGCTCAGCAGGTAGCAACCTCCAGTTCTGGCTCTTCAAGTGACCAGATAGCTTCTGAATCTATGCATCCTTCTTCGTCTAAAAGGCACAAACGGATGAGTCACTTTGATCCTAAGTGGGTGCATGAATTTCCAGCAATAGCAATACGGAAAAGTTCCAAAGGTTTGTAGATCTAAGTACAGCAAAGTTGTTGAATTACAAGTATATATAACCTCTGTATAGGTGATACCTACGCAAGATGCTCAATATGTTCCTCTGATTTCGGCGTATATAATTGTAGATGACATGATGTAGTCACACATGTACAAGGAAAACGCCATATTGATATGGCTAAGGCCGCATCTTCGTCCAGGTCAGTAGCATCTTACTTTAAGCCTCAAACAGCTCAGGCTACTTTAGAAGCTGAGTCTCGTTGGTGCAAGTTTGTGGCTGAGCACAATCTTTCTTTTCAAATTAGCGAAAATTAGCGACCATGCCATGAAATTGTTTGATCGGATGTTCCCAGACTCAGAAGTTGCAAAAACGTTTGCTTGTGGCCATACTAAAACTGCAGCAGTCATTAAGGAAGCTTTAGCTCCCCACAATCTTCAAAATACCCTTCACAGCATGTCTAGTTTTTTGTCTGTCATGATGGACGAGTCAAATGGTAAGACGGACAAATCCTGTATAATACTTGTTCATGTGTTTGATTCTAGTGTAGGAGACGTTCGCACCAGATTTCTGGACATACCAGTAGTTAATATAGGCACAGCAATAAACCACTTTTCTGCTCTTAAGCAGTCACTTGGTAGTCATGGTTTGGACTTCAGCAAATGTTTGTCTTTCATGTCTGACAACACGAACGTGATGAAGGGGCATGTTCTGGGGACCAGAAACTGATAAGGAACTGATGTTTTAGATGTAGGCTGTATTTGTCATCTCGCTGATGTAACTGTAAAAGCTGGTATGCAAGCCCTTCCTGTAGATATTGATCAGCTTTTCGTTGAGGTGTTCTATTACTTTCATAGCAGTAAGAGAAAGCAAGATTTTTGCGATCTTTGGACTTCCTTGTTTACTTCTGAGCCTCAGACGATTCTGAAGCACTGTACAACTTGTTGGTTGAGTCTGTTAAGGTGTGTTGGGAGATATCTTGCTCAGTATGACGGCTTATTGTCCCACTTTCTCTCTTGTAAAGAGGCAGAAAGTGCTAAAGTCAAAAGCATTATAGGGCGACTTCAAAACCCCCTTACAAGACCTATCCTCCTTTTCCTTTCTTATATTCTGCCATCTATGGACAGGTTTAATAAGAATTCAAAAGTCAACTCAAAATACCACCTGCCAGGTGTACTCGGAAATGAATCAGCTTGTCCATCTTTATGCCAGTAACATCTTGAAGCCTGAGGTTATTCTTGCTGCTTCAGCTAATCTTGGTCGTCTCAGCCTAGACAGTACAGGGCAACTACCTGACGAGAATCTAGGGCTAGGAGACAGTACTTGGGCGTACATCTCTGCACTCGAAGAAGAGCAGGATCTCAAACCAATTTTCAGTGCCATCCATAGTTTCTATGTGGCGACACTTCAGAAAATGTTGAAGAAGTTCCCCTTTAGTGACACTATACTGAAGGACTTGGGCATCATCAATCTCCTTCAAGTCAGCTCTTACTCCTTCAGCTCCGTAGCTTCTCTTGCTAAGAGGTTTAAGCAATTAGGTTTAGCTGATTCGAGCTCAGTTGATAGATTGCGGGAAGAGTTCATGGATTTCACTCTTTCACCAGATGATCTCCCTGATCTCTCTCTTGACAGCTTCTATTATAAGTCTGTCACAGGTGAGAAGAAACCTAGAGCAGGCAAGTACTGGAATGAAGTAAGCAAGATCAAGACCCTAGATGGGGAGCAGAGATTTCCTAGCCTGTCTCGGCTGATGACTGGTCTATTGACAATTCAGTGTCCAATGCTGACTCTGAACGTGGATTTTCGATTCTTCGAAAGATCCACACTGATCAGCGTCCCAGTTTGAAGCCTTCTACTATTGCTTCTATTATGAGTGTGAAGTTTAACAGCTGTTACGACACCAAACTTCCTTCTGAGCTACTTTCTAAATGCAAAAAGGCTACTCTTCAGTAATTAAATCAGTATCAATAGCTAGCTACTAGCAATCCCGACACCCCCACCCCCTGAGCTGAATCCGAGTTGCTGACTTGATAGATTAATGTTGTTTTGTTTTGTTTAATTGCTTGTCTTGCTCAGTGTTCGAGCGTAAATAAAACTTTCGTACAATACTGTATTGTAAACAATAATTATGTGGTCAAGTATATATGGCCGTAGTTGGCGGGTGTGGCTTTAATTAGTGGTGGGTGTGGTTTTGGTCAAGGATGCCATTTTCAGAAAGTTGGAGCCTATGGCACTGTGTGCATTATACACTACATATGATGCCTCTCATTAGAGGCTGCACTGTGTGCATTATACACTACATATGATGCCACTCATTAGTGCCTGCACTGTGTGCATTATACACTACATATGATGCCACTCATTAGTGCCTGCACTGTGTGCATTATACACTACATATGATGCCTCTCATTAGTGCCTGCACTGTGTGCATTATACACTACATATGATGCCTCTCATTAGTGCCTGCACTGTGTGCATTATACACTACATATGATGCCTCTCATTAGTGGCTGCACTGTGTGTATTATACACTACATATGATGCCTCTGATTAGTGCCTGCACTGTGTGCATTATACACTACATATGATGCCTCTCATTAGTGCCTGCACTGTGTGCATTATACACTACATATGATGCCTCTCATTAGTACCTGCACTGGTTGCATTATACACTTCATATGATGCCTCTCATTAGTGGCTGCACTGTGTGCATTATACAGTACATATGATGCCTCTCATTAGTGCCTGCACTGGTTGCATTATACACTTCATATGATGCCTCTCATTAGTGCCTGCACTGTGTGCATTATACACTACATATGATGCCTCTCATTAGTGCTTGCACTGTGTGCATTATACAATACATATGCTGCCTCTCATTAGTGCCTGCACTGTGTGCATTATACACTACATATGATGCCTCTCATTAGTGCCTGCACTGTGTGCATTATACACTACATATGATGCCTCTCATTAGTGCCTGCACTGTGTGCATTATACACTACATATGATGCCTCTCATTAGTGCCTGCACTGTGTGTATTATACACTACATATGATGCCTCTCATTAGTGCCTGCACTGTGTGCATTATACACTACATATGATGCCTTTCATTAGTGCCTGCACTGTGTGCATTATACACTACATATGATGCCTCTCATTAGTGCCTGCACTGTGTGCATTTTACACTACATATGATGCCTCTCATTAGTGCCTGCACTGTGTGCATTATACACTACATATGATGCCTCTCATTAGTGCCTGCACTGTGTGCATTATACACTACATATGATGCCTCTCATTAGTGCCTGCACTGTGTGCATTATACACTACATATGATGCCTCTCATTAGTAGCTGCACTGTGTGCATTATACACTACATATGATGCCTCTCATTAGTGCCTGCACTGTGTGCATTATACACTTCATATGATGCCTCTCATTAGTGCCTGCACTGTGTGCATTATACACTACATATGATGCCTCTCATTAGTGCTTGCACTGGGGTATTATACACTACATATGATGCCTCTCATTAGTGCCTGCACTGGTTGCATTATACACTTCATATGATGACTCTCATTAGTGCCTGCACTGTGTGCATTATACACTACATATGATGCCTCTCATTAGTGCCTGCACTGTGTGCATTATACACTACATATGATGCCTCTCATTATTGACTGCACTGTGTGCATTATACACTACATATGATGCCTCTCATTAGTGCCTGCACTGTGTGTATTATACACTACATATGATGTCTCTCATTAGTGCCTGCACTGTGTGCATTATACACTACATATGATGCCTCTCATTAGTGCCTGCACTGTGTGTATTATACACTACATATGATGCCTCTCATTAGTGCCTGCACTGTGTGCATTATACACTACATATGATGCCTCTCATTAGTGCCTGCACTGTGTGCATTATACAATACATATGATGCCTCTCATAGTACCTACACTGTGTGCATTATACATTACATATGATGCCTCTCATTAGTGCCTGCACTGTGTGTATTATACACTACATATGATGCCTCTCATTAGTGCCTGCACTGTGTGCATTATACACTACATATGATGCCTCTCATTAGTGCCTGCACTGTGTGCATTATACACTACATATGATGCCTCTCATTAGTGCCTGCACTGTGTGCATTATACACTACATATGATGCCTCTCATTAGTGCCTGCACTGTGTGCATTATACACTACATATGATGCCTCTCATTAGTACCTGCACTGTGTGCATTATACACTACATATGATGCCTCTCATTAGTGACTGCACTGTGTGCATTATACACTACATATGATGCCTCTCATTAGTGCCTGCACTGTGTGCATTATACAGTACATATGATGCCTCTCATTAGTGCCTGCACTGTGTGCATTATACACTACATATGATGCCTCTCATTAGTGGCTGCACTGTGTGCATTATACACTACATATGATGCCTCTCATTAGCCTGCACTGTGCATTATACACTACATATGATGCCTCTCATTAGTGCCTGCACTGGTTGCATTATACATTTCATATGATGCCTCTCATTAGTGCCTGCACTGTGTGCATTATACACTACATATGATGCCTCTCATTAGTGCCTGCACTGTGTGCATTATACACTACATATGATGCCTCTCATTAGTGCCTGCACTGTGTGCATTATACACTACATATGATGCCTCTCATTAGTGCCTGCACTGTGTGTATTATACACTACATATGATGCCTCTCATTAGTGGCTGCACTGTGTGCATTATACACTACATATGATGCCTCTCATTAGTGCCTGCACTGTGTGCATTATACAATACATATGATGCCTCTCATAGTACCTACACTGTGTGCATTATACATTACATATGATGCCTCTCATTAGTGCCTGCACTGTGTGCATTATACACTACATATGATGCCTCTCATTAGTGGCTGCACTGTGTGTATTATACACTACATATGATGCCTCTCATTAGTGCCTGCACTGTGTGTATTATACACTACATATGATGCCTCTCATTAGTGCCTGCACTGTGTGCATTATACACTACATATGATGCCTCTCATTAGTGCCTGCACTGTGTGCATTATACACTACATATGATGCCTCTCATTAGTGCCTGCACTGTGTGCATTATACACTACATATGATGCCTCTCATTAGTGCCTGCACTGTGTGCATTATACACTACATATGATGCCTCTCATTAGTGCCTGCACTGTGTGCATTATACAGTACATATGATGCCTCTCATTAGTGCCTGCACTGTGTGCATTATACACTACATATGATGCCTCTCATTAGTGGCTGCACTGTGTGCATTATACACTACATATGATGCCTCTCATTAGCCTGCACTGTGCATTATACACTACATATGATGCCTCTCATTAGTGCCTGCACTGGTTGCATTATACATTTCATATGATGCCTCTCATTAGTGCCTGCACTGTGTGCATTATACACTACATATGATGCCTCTCATTAGTGCCTGCACTGTGTGCATTATACACTACATATGATGCCTCTCATTAGTGCCTGCACTGTGTGCATTATACACTACATATGATGCCTCTCATTAGTGCCTGCACTGTGTGCATTATACACTACATATGATGCCTCTCATTAGTGGCTGCACTGTGTGCATTATACACTACATATGATGCCTCTCATTAGTGCCTGCACTGGTTGCATTATACACTTCATATGATTCCTCTCATTAGTGCCTGCACTGTGTGCATTATACACTACATATGATGCCTCTCATTAGTGCCTGCACTGGTTGCATTATACACTTCATATGATGCCTCTCATTAGTGCCTGCACTGTGTGCATTATACACTACATATGATGCCTCTCATTAGTGCCTGCACTGTGTGCATTATACACTACATATAATGCCTCTCATTAGTGCCTGCACTGGTTGCATTATACACTACATATGATGCCACTCATTAGTGCCTGCACTGTGTGCATTATACACTACATATGATGCCTCCCATTAGTGGCTGCACCTTGTGCATTATACACTCCTTTTGACATTCTCCCCCGGAGTCTTGTATTTCTGGATAACCTAAATCTGTTAGTTTAGGAGGTTCTTAAGTTAGCCTAATTTTAACTAATTTAACAAACCTGCAATTTTTAAATGTTCGGGATTTAATTTCTTCTTAATTTTTAAACACATAATTCTGATGTAGTTATGACGATGATCATTTAGAACACAAAACAAATTATTTATTAAAAGGTTGTCAGTTTACCTCAAGAATGAAGTGTGGGAGTTGCTCGTTTGCAGCAACACTGATGCTGCCTTTAGGGAGGAGAGGTCTCACTTTTCTGGTGGCCTGTGTCTTTACGAGAAGATGTAATTAATGATAATTGTTTAAATTGTGTAATACGATGAGTGTTGATTGCAAAATGCTGCTCATCAGACAATCAGAATCCAGTTTCACTTTTCTTCACCGATATAAGTAAGAGTAGGTTAGTAATCAATGTTATTTTCTGATTAGCTTGATTAGCATGCAAATTAATCAACCCACATGACATACATGTATGTACAAATGTTATAACAACTATACCCTATGAGTTCTAAACTTATTACCCTGGACTATATACCAGTCTCATTAGTGGCTGCACTGTGTGCATTATACACTACATATGATGCCTCTCATTAGTGCCTGCACTGTATGCATTATACACTACATATGACACCTCTCATTAGTGCCTGCAGTGGTTGCATTATACACTTCATATGATGCCTCTCATTAGTGCCTGCACCGTGTGCATTATACACTACATATGATGCCTCTCATTAGTGGCTGCACTGTGTGCATTATACACTATATATGATGTCTCTCATTAGTGCCTGCACTGTGTGCATTATACACTACATATGATGCCTCTCATTAGTGCCTGCACTGTGTGCATTATACACTACATATGATGTCTCTCATTAGTGGCTGCACTGTGTGCATTATACACTACATATGATGCCTCTCATTAGTGCCTGCACTGTGTGCATTATACACTACATATGATGCCTCTCATTAGTGCCTGCACTGTGTGCATTATACACTACATATGATGCCTCTCATTAGTGCCTGCACTGTGTGCATTATACACTACATATGATGCCTCTCATTAGTGCCTGCACTGTGTGCATTATACACTACATATGATGCCTCTCATTAGTGCCTGCACTGTGTGTATTATACACTACATATGATGCCTCTCATTAGTGCCTGCACTGTGTGCATTATACACTACATATGACACCTCTCATTAGAGACTGCACTGTGTGCATTATACACTACATATGATGCCTCTCATTAGTGCCTGCACTGTGTGCATTATACAGTACATATGATGCCTCTCATTAGTGCCTGCACTGTGTGCATTATACACTACATATGATGCCTCTCATTAGTGCCTGCACTGTGTGCATTATACAATACATATGATGCCTCTCATTAGTGCCTGCACTGTGTGCATTATACACTACATATGATGCCTCTCATTAGTGCCTGCAGTGTGCATTATACAATACATATGATGCTTCTCATTAGTGGCTGCACTGTGTGCATTATACACTACATATGATGCCTCTCATTAGTGCCTGCACTGTGTGCATTATACACTACATATGATGCCTCTCATTAGTGCCTGCACTGTGTGCATTATACAATACATATGATGCCTCTCATTAGTTCCTGCACTGTGTGCATTATACACTACATATGATGCCTCTCATTAGTGCCTGCACTGTGTGCATTATACACTACATATGATGCCTCTCATTAGTGCCTGCACTGTGTGCATTATACACTACATATGATGCCTCTCATTAGTGCCTGCACTGTGTGCATTATACACTACATATGATGCCTCTCATTAGTGCCTGCACTGTGTGCATTTTACACTATATATGATGGCTCTCATTAGTGACTGCACTGTGTGCATTTATACACTACATATGATGCCTCTCATTAGTGCCTGCACTGGTTGCATTATACACTTCATATGATGCCTCTCATTAGTGCCTGCACTGTGTGCATTATACACTACATATGATGCCTCCCATTAGTGGCTGCACCTTGTGCATTATACACTCCTTTTGACATTCTCCCCCGGAGTCTTGTATTTCTGGATAACATAATTCTGTTTGTTTAGGAGGTTCTTAAGTTAGCATAATTTAACTAATTTAGCAAACCTGCAATTTTTAAATGTTCGGGATTTAATTTCTTCTTAATTTTTTTAACACATAATTCTGATGTAGTTATGACGATGATCATTTAGAACACAAAACAAATTATTTATTAAAAGCTTGTCAGTTTAGCTCAAGAATGAAGTGTGGGAGTTGCTCGTTTGCAGCAACACTGATGCTGCCTTTTAGGGAGGAGAGGTCTCACTTTTCTGGTGGCCTGTGTCTTTACGAGAAGATGTAATTAATGATAATTGTTTAAATTGTGTAATACGATGAGTGTTGATTGCAAAATACTGCTCATCAGACAATCAGAATCCAGTTTCACTTTTCTTCACCGATATAAGTAAGAGTAGGTTAGTATAATCAATGTTATTTTCTGATTAGCTTGATTAGCATGCAAATTAATCAATCCACATGACATACATGAATGTACAAATGTTATACCAACTATACCCTATGAGTTCTAAAATTATTACCCTGGACTATATACCAGTCTCATTAGTGGCTGCACTGTGTGCATTATACACTACATATGATTCCTCTCATTAGTGCCTGCACTGTGTTCATTATACACTACATAAGATGCCTCTCACTAGTGCCTGCACTGTGTGCATTATACACTACATATGATGCCTCTCATTAGTGCCTGCACTGTGTGCATTATACACTACATATGATGCCTCTCATTAGTGCCTGCACTGTGTGCATTATACACTACATATGATGCCTCTCATTAGTGCCTGCACTGTGTGCATTATACACTACATATGATGCCTCTCATTAGTGCCTGCACTGTGTGTATTATACACTACATATGATGCCTCTCATTAGTGCCTGCACTGTGTGCATTATACACTACATATGATGCCTCTCATTGGTGGCTGCACTGTGTGCATTATACACTACATATGATGCCTTTCATTAGTGCCTGCACTGTGTGCATTATACACTACATATGATGCCTCTCATTAGTGCCTGCACTGTGTGCATTTTACACTACATATGATGCCTCTCATTAGTGCCTGCACTGTGTGCATTTTACACTACATATGATGCCTCTCATTAGTGCCTGCACTGTGTGCATTATACACTACATATGATGTCTCTCATTAGTGGCTGCACTGTGTGCATTATACACTACATATGATGCCTCTCATTAGTGCCTGCACTGTGTGCATTATACACTACATATGATGCCTCTCATTAGTGTCTGCACTGTGTGCATTATACACTACATATGATGCCTCTCATTAGTGCCTGCACTGTGTGCATTATACACTTCATATGATGCCTCTCATTAGTGCCTGCACTGTGTGCATTATACACTACATATGATGCCTCTCATTAGTACCTGCACTGTGTGCATTATACACTACATATGATGCCTCTCATTAGTGCTTGCACTGGGGTATTATACACTACATATGATGCCTCTCATTAGTGCCTGCACTGGTTGCATTATACACTTCATATGATGACTCTCATTAGTGCCTGCACTGTGTGCATTATACACTACATATGATGCCTCTCATTAGTGCCTGCACTGTGTGCATTATACACTACATATGATGCCTCTCATTATTGACTGCACTGTGTGCATTATACACTACATATGATGCCTCTCATTAGTACCTGCACTGTGTGCATTATACACTACATATGATGCCTCTCATTAGTGCCTGCACTGTGTGCATTATACACTACATATGATGCCTCTCATTAGTGCCTGCACTGTGTGCATTATACAATACATATGATGCCTCTCATAGTACCTACACTGTGTGCATTATACATTACATATGATGCCTCTCATTAGTGCCTGCACTGTGTGTATTATACACTACATATGATGCCTCTCATTAGTGCCTGCACTGTGTGCATTATACACTACATATGATTCCTCTCACTAGTGCCTGCACTGTGTGCATTATACACTACATATGATGCCTCTCATTAGTGCCTGCACTGTGTGCATTATACACTACATATGATGCCTCTCATTAGTGCCTGCACTGTGTGCATTATACACTACATATGATGCCTCTCATTAGTGACTGCACTGTGTGCATTATACACTACATATGATGCCTCTCATTAGTGCCTGCACTGTGTGCATTATACAGTACATATGATGCCTCTCATTAGTGCCTGCACTGTGTGCATTATACACTACATATGATGCCTCTCATTAGTGGCTGCACTGTGTGCATTATACACTACATATGATGCCTCTCATTAGTGCCTGCACTGTGTGCATTATACACTACATATGATGCCTCTCATTAGTGCCTGCACTGTGTGCATTATACACTACATATGATGCCTCTCATTAGTGCCTGCACTGTGTGCATTATACACTACATATGATGCCTCTCATTAGTGCCTGCACTGTGTGCATTATACACTACATATGATGCCTCTCATTAGTGGCTGCACTGTGTGCATTATACACTACATATGATGCCTCTCATTAGTGCCTGCACTGGTTGCATTATACACTTCATATGATTCCTCTCATTAGTGCCTGCACTGTGTGCATTATACCCTACATATAATGCCTCTCATTAGTGCCTGCACTGGTTGCATTATACACTTCATATGATTCCTCTCATTAATGGCTGCACCTTGTGCATTATACACTCCTTTTGACATTCTCCCCCGGAGTCTTGTATTTCTGGATAACCTAAATCTGTTAGTTTAGGAGGTTCTTAAGTTAGCCTAATTTTAACTAATTTAACAAACCTGCAATTTTTAAATGTTCGGGATTTAATTTCTTCTTAATTTTTAAACACATAATTCTGATGTAGTTATGACGATGATCATTTAGAACACAAAACAAATTATTTATTAAAAGCTTGTCAGTTTAGCTCAAGAATGAAGTGTGGGAGTTGCTCGTTTGCAGCAACACTGATGCTGCCTTTTAGGGAGGAGAGGTCTCACTTTTCTGGTGGCCTGTGTCTTTACGAGAAGATGTAATTAATGATAATTGTTTAAATTGTGTAATACGATGAGTGTTGATTGCAAAATACTGCTCATCAGACAATCAGAATCCAGTTTCACTTTTCTTCACCGATATAAGTAAGAGTAGGTTAGTATAATCAATGTTATTTTCTTATTAGCTTGATTAGCATGCAAATTAATCAATCCACATGACATACATGTATGTACAAATGTTATACCAACTATACCCTATGAGTTCTAAAATTATTACCCTGGACTATATACCAGTCTCATTAGTGGCTGCACTGTGTGCATTATACACTACATATGATTCCTCTCATTAGTGCCTGCACTGTGTTCATTATACACTACATAAGATGCCTCTCACTAGTGCCTGCACTGTGTGCATTATACACTACATATGATGCCTCTCATTAGTGCCTGCACTGTGTGCATTATACACTACATATGATGCCTCTCATTAGTGCCTGCACTGTGTGCATTATACACTACATATGATGCCTCTCATTAGTGCCTGCACTGTGTGCATTATACATTACATATGATGCCTCTCATTAGTGCCTGCACTGTGTGTATTATACACTACATATGATGCCTCTCATTAGTGCCTGCACTGTGTGCATTATACACTACATATGATGCCTCTCATTAGTGGCTGCACTGTGTGCATTATACACTACATATGATGCCTCTCATTAGTGCCTGCACTGTGTGCATTATACACTACATATGATGCCTCTCATTAGTGCCTGCACTGTGTGCATTATACACTACATATGATGCCTCTCATTAGTGGCTGCACTGTGTGCATTATACACTACATATGATGCCTCTCATTAGTGCCTGCACTGTGTGCATTATACACTACATATGATGCCTCTCATTAGTGCCTGCACTGTGTGCATTATACACTACATATGATGCCTCTCATTAGTGCCTGCACTGTGTGCATTATACACTACATATGATGCCTCTCATTAGTGCCTGCACTGTGTGCATTATACACTACATATGATGCCTCTCATTAGTGCCTGCACTGTGTGCATTATACACTACATATGATGCCTCTCATTAGTGCCTGCACTGTGTGCATTATACACTACATATGATGCCTCTCATTAGTGGCTGCACTGTGTGCATTATACACTACATATGATGCCCCTCATTAGTGCCTGCACTGTGTGCATTATACACTACATAAATTATTTATATTAATTTAATAATTTTTATCCATTGCTACTAGTCACATAGGTAGGCTAGTTGTCCTTCAGTGTACTTCTATTCATGTCTCACCATAATATGATACTGTGAAGTAAAAAAAAAAAAAAAAAAAAAAAAAAAAAAAAAAAAAAATAAAAAAATAAAAAGTGTGGTTTTCGTGAAGTGGGCGTTTTCGGTCCAAACCTATACGGCAATTGCCGGAATATTACTTCCTAACAATATAAATCTTCAGAAGAAGTCTCAGCACAACTTCTCTTTCCAGGTTCGCTTTCTTTGACGCCCAGACCTTACCATTGCTTCTCTCTCACAATAGCCTTATCTAGACCAAGTATATAATCAAACAGTCTTCTCTCTCTCTCTCTAGACCTCTGCCCTCCTTTTCTGTATAAGGTAAGTTGATTATAATCAACAATAACAAAATGATGTACACGACCACGTCTATCAATACATCATTACTCCTATTGTTTTCTACCAAATTATATATTACACAGAGCCAAGTCAGCTCAGTTCTGAGTCTCTCTTCAGTTCATTGAGGAGTTAGTTTGTTGAGGGGCTTTCCTTCTTTCTTCCAGCTTGTTGATTACTCCTTCTCCTCCTCTCTCGAAGTCTCTTGTTCTTTTATAGGCAGCTGGTTTATCTTGTGTTGTGCCTAGGATCATTCTCCTCAGAGACTGATCTGACCAATCAGGAGTTCCTTTTTCCAACCAATCAGGGGTCTCTGCTGTCCAAGTGGGATGATCCATAGTTGCGGTTTTGGTTCTGAGTTGGTGGGTGTCTACTGCCACTTGTGGGTGTGTAGTGTCAACCTCCCTCTGACGGTGTTTCCCCTCTAACAGCTTCCGCTGTCAGGGCTTTCTCTGACACTACCACACTTCCCAATATAGAGAGTGCTACCACACTTCCCAATATACATAGTCATCTCTAGACACACATGTAGCACTAGACCTAGTCATCTCTAGACTCACCAGAAGCATCATCGTTGTGGCCAAGTCCACCAGTGTGGATGTCTACACTGCTAAGCAACAGCTAGTCCACCAGTGTGGATGTCTACACTGCTAAGCAACAGCTAGTCACACCAACCATGTTTAGTATCCCTCACACCAACCATGTTTAGTATCCCACACACCAACCATGTTTAGTATCCCTCACACCAACCATGTTTAGTATCCCACACACCAACCATGTTTAGTATCCCTCACACCAACCATGTTTAGTATCCCTCACACCAACCATGTTTAGTATCCCTCACACCAACCATGTTTAGTATCCCTCACACCAACCATGTTTAGTATCCCTCACACCAACCATGTTTAGTATCCCACACACCAACCATGTTTAGTATCCCACACACCAACCATGTTTAGTATCCCTCACACCAACCATGTTTAGTATCCCACGCATTAGTGCCTGCACTGTGTGCATTATACACTACATATGAAGCCTCTCATTAGTGGCTGCACTGTGTGCATTATACACTACATATGATGCCTCTCATTAGTGCCTGCACTGTGTGCATTATACACTACATATGATGCCTCTCATTAGTGCCTGCACTGTGTGCATTATACACTACATATGATGCCTCTCATTAGTGGCTGCACTGTGTGCATTATACACTACATATGATGCCTCTCATTAGTGCCTGCACTGTGTGCATTATACACTACATATGATGCCTCTCATTAGTGCCTGCACTGTGTGCATTATACACTACATATGATGCCCCTCATTAGTTCCTGCACTGTGTGCATTATACACTACATATGATGCCTCTCATTAGTGCCTGCACTGTGTGTATTATACACTACATATGAAGCCTCTCATTAGTGCCTGCACTGTGTGCATTATACACTACATATGAATACTCTCATTAGTGCCTGCACTGTGTGCATTATACACTACATATGATGCCTCTCATTAGTGCCTGCACTGTGTGCATTATACACTACATATGATGCCTCTCATTAGTGCCTGCACTGTGTGCATTATACACTACATATGATGCCTCTCATTAGTGCCTGCACTGTGTGCATTATACACTACATATGATGCCTCTCATTAGTGCCTGCACTGTGTGCATTATACACTACATATGATGCCTCTCATTAGTGCCTGCACTGTGTGCATTATACACTACATATGATGCCTCTCATTAGTGCCTGCACTGTGTGTATTATACACTACATATGATGCCTCTCATTAGTGCCTGCACTGTGTGCATTATACACTACATATGATGCCTCTCATTAGTGGCTGCACTGTGTGCATTATACACTACATATGATGCCTCTCATTAGTGCCTGCACTGTGTGCATTATACACTACATATGATGCCTCTCATTAGTGCCTGCACTGTGTGCATTATACACTACATATGATGCCTCTCATTAGTGCCTGCACTGTGTGCATTATACACTACATATGAATACTCTCATTAGTGCCTGCACTGTGTGCGTTATACACTACATATGATGCCTCTCATTAGTGCCTGCACTGTGTGCATTATACACTACATATGATGCCTCTCATTAGTGCCTGCACTGTGTGCATTATACACTACATATGAATACTCTCATTAGTGCCTGCACTGTGTGTATTATACACTACATATGATGCCTCTCATTAGTGGCTGCACTGTGTGCATTATACACTACATATGATGCCTCTCATTAGTGCCTGCACTGTGTGCATTATACACTACATATGATGCCTCTCATTAGTGCCTGCACTGTGTGCATTATACACTACATATGATGCCTCTCATTAGTGCCTGCACTGTGTGCATTATACACTACATATGATGCCTCTCATTAGTGCCTGCACTGTGTGCATTATACACTACATATGATGCCTCTCATTAGTGCCTGCACTGTGTGCATTATACACTACATATGATGCCTCTCATTAGTGGCTGCACTGTGTGCATTATACACTACATATGATGCCTCTCATTAGTGCCTGCACTGTGTGCATTATACACTACATATGATGCCTCTCATTAGTGCCTGCACTGTGTGCATTATACACTACATATGATGCCTCTCATTAGTGCCTGCACTGTGTGCATTATACACTACATATGATGCCTCTCATTAGTGCCTGCACTGTGTGCATTATACACTACATATGATGCCTCTCATTAGTGCCTGCACTGTGTGTATTATACACTACATATGATGCCTCTCATTAGTGCCTGCACTGTGTGCATTATACACTACATATGATGCCTCTCATTAGTGCCTGCACTGTGTGCATTATACACTACATATGATGCCTCTCATTAGTGGCTGCACTGTGTGCATTATACACTACATATGATGCCTCTCATTAGTGCCTGCACTGTGTGCATTATACACTACATATGATGCCTCTCATTAGTGGCTGCACTGTGTGCATTATACACTACATATGATGCCTCTCATTAGTGCCTGCACTGTGTGCATTATACACTACATATGATGCCTCTCATTAGTGCCTGCACTGTGTGCATTATACACTACATATGATGCCTCTCATTAGTGCCTGCATTGTGTGCATTATACACTACATATGATGCCTCTCATTAGTGGCTGCACTGTGTGCATTATACACTACATATGATGCCTCTCATTAGTGGCTGCACTGTGTGCATTATACACTACATAGGATGCCTCTCATTAGTGCCTGCACTGTGTGCATTATACACTACATATGATGCCTCTCATTAGTGCCTGCACTGTGTGCATTATACACTACATATGATGCCTCTCATTAGTGGCTGCACTGTGTGCATTATACACTACATATGATGCCTCTCATTAGTGGCTGCACTGTGTGTATTATACACTACATATGATGCCTCTCATTAGTGGCTGCACTGTGTGCATTATACACTACATATGATGCCTCTCATTAGTGCCTGCACTGTGTGCATTATACACTACATAAATTATTTATATTAATTTAATAATTTTTATCCATTGCTACTAGTCACATAGGTAGGCTAGTTGTCCTTCAGTGTACTTCTATTCATGTCTCACCATAATATGATACTGTGAAGTAAAAAAAAAAAAAAAAAAAAAAAAAAAAGTGTGGTTTTCGTGAAGTGGGCGTTTTCGGTCCAAACCTATACGGCAATTGCCGGAATATTACTTCCTAACAATATAAATCTTCAGAAGAAGTCTCAGCACAACTTCTCTTTCCAGGTTCGCTTTCTTTGACGCCCAGACCTTACTATTGCTTCTCTCTCACAATAGCCTTATCTAGACCAAGTATATAATCAAACAGTCTTCTCTCTCTCTCTCTAGACCTCTGCCCTCCTTTTCTGTATAAGGTAAGTTGATTATAATCAACAATAACAAAATGATGTACACGACCACGTCTATCAATACATCATTACTCCTATTGTTTTCTACCAAATAATATATTACACAGAGCCAAGTCAGCTCAGTTCTGAGTCTCTCTTCAGTTCATTGAGGAGTTAGTTTGTTGAGGGGCTTTCCTTCTTTCTTCCAGCTTGTTGATTACTCCTTCTCCTCCTCTCTCGAAGTCTCTTGTTCTTTTATAGGCAGCTGGTTTATCTTGTGTTGTGCCTAGGATCATTCTCCTCAGAGACTGATCTGACCAATCAGGAGTTCCTTTTTCCAACCAATCAGGGGTCTCTGCTGTCCAAGTGGGATGATCCATAGTTGCGGTTTTGGTTCTGAGTTGGTGGGTGTCTACTGCCACTTGTGGGTGTGTAGTGTCAACCTCCCTCTGACGGTGTTTCCCCTCTAACAGCTTCCGCTGTCAGGGCTTTCTCTGACACTACCACACTTCCCAATATAGAGAGTGCTACCACACTTCCCAATATACATAGTCATCTCTAGACACACATGTAGCACTAGACCTAGTCATCTCTAGACTCACCAGAAGCATCATCGTTGTGGCCAAGTCCACCAGTGTGGATGTCTACACTGCTAAGCAACAGCTAGTCCACCAGTGTGGATGTCTACACTGCTAAGCAACAGCTAGTCACACCAACCATGTTTAGTATCCCTCACACCAACCATGTTTAGTATCCCACACACCAACCATGTTTAGTATCCCTCACACCAACCATGTTTAGTATCCCACACACCAACCATGTTTAGTATCCCTCACACCAACCATGTTTAGTATCCCTCACACCAACCATGTTTAGTATCCCTCACACCAACCATGTTTAGTATCCCTCACACCAACCATGTTTAGTATCCCTCACACCAACCATGTTTAGTATCCCTCACACCAACCATGTTTAGTATCCCACACACCAACCATGTTTAGTATCCCTCACACCAACCATGTTTAGTATCCCTCACACCAACCATGTTTAGTATCCCTCACACCAACCATGTTTAGTATCCCTCACACCAACCATGTTTAGTATCCCACGCATTAGTGCCTGCACTGTGTGCATTATACACTACATATGAAGCCTCTCATTAGTGCCTGCACTGTGTGCATTATACACTACATATGATGCCTCTCATTAGTGCCTGCACTGTGTGCATTATACACTACATATGATGCCTCTCATTAGTGGCTGCACTGTGTGCATTATACACTACATATGATGCCTCTCATTAGTGCCTGCACTGTGTGCATTATACACTACATATGATGCCTCTCATTAGTGCCTGCACTGTGTGCATTATACACTACATATGATGCCCCTCATTAGTTCCTGCACTGTGTGCATTATACACTACATATGATGCCTCTCATTAGTGCCTGCACTGTGTGCATTATACACTACATATGAATACTCTCATTAGTGCCTGCACTGTGTGCGTTATACACTACATATGATGCCTCTCATTAGTGGCTGCACTGTGTGCATTATACACTACATATGATGCCTCTCATTAGTGCCTGCATTGTGTGCATTATACACTACATATGATGCCTCTCATTAGTGGCTGCACTGTGTGCATTATACACTACATATGATGCCTCTCATTAGTGCCTGCACTGTGTGTATTATACACTACATATGATGCCTCTCATTAGTGCCTGCACTGTGTGCATTATACACTACATATGATGCCTCTCATTAGTGCCTGCACTCTGTGCATTATACACTACATATGATGCCTCTCATTAGTGCCTGCACTGTGTGCATTATACACTACATATGATGCCTCTCATTAGTGACTGCACTGTGTGCATTATACACTACATATGATGCCTCTCATTAGTGCCTGCACTGTGTGCATTATACACTACATATGATGCCTCTCATTAGTGGCTGCACTGTGTGCATTATACACTACATATGATGCCTCTCATTAGTGCCTGCACTGTGTGCATTATACACTACATATGATGCCTCTCATTAGTGCCTGCACTGTGTGCATTATACACTACATATGATGCCTCTCATTAGTGCCTGCACTGTGTGCATTATACACTACATATGATGCCTCTCATTAGTGCCTGCACTGTGTGCATTATACACTACATATGATGCCTCTCATTAGTGCCTGCACTGTGTGCATTATACACTACATATGATGCCTCTCATTAGTGCCTGCACTGTGTGCATTATACACTACATATGATGCCTCTCATTAGTGCCTGCACTGTGTGCATTATACACTACATATGATGCCTCTCATTAGTGCCTGCACTGTGTGTATTATACACTACATATGATGCCTCTCATTAGTGCCTGCACTGTGTGCATTATACACTACATATGATGCCTCTCATTAGTGCCTGCACTGTGTGCATTATACACTACATATGATGCCTCTCATTAGTGGCTGCACTGTGTGCATTATACACTACATATGATGCCTCTCATTAGTGCCTGCACTGTGTGCATTATACACTACATATGATGCCTCTCATTAGTGGCTGCACTGTGTGCATTATACACTACATATGATGCCTCTCATTAGTGCCTGCACTGTGTGCATTATACACTACATATGATGCCTCTCATTAGTGCCTGCACTGTGTGCATTATACACTACATAGGATGCCTCTCATTAGTGCCTGCACTGTGTGCATTATACACTACATATGATGCCTCTCATTAGTGCCTGCACTGTGTGCATTATACACTACATATGAATACTCTCATTAGTGCCTGCACTGTGTGCGTTATACACTACATATGATGCCTCTCATTAGTGGCTGCACTGTGTGCATTATACACTACATATGATGCCTCTCATTAGTGCCTGCACTGTGTGCATTATACACTACATATGATGCCTCTCATTAGTGCCTGCACTGTGTGCATTATACACTACATATGATGCCTCTCATTAGTGCCTGCACTGTGTGCATTATACACTACATATGATGCCTCTCATTAGTGCCTGCACTGTGTGCATTATACACTACATATGATGCCTCTCATTAGTGCCTGCACTGTGTGCATTATACACTACATATGATGCCTCTCATTAGTGGCTGCACTGTGTGCATTATACACTACATATGATGCCTCTCATTAGTGCCTGCACTGTGTGCATTATACACTACATATGATGCCTCTCATTAGTGCCTGCACTGTGTGCATTATACACTACATATGATGCCTCTCATTAGTGCCTGCACTGTGTGCATTATACACTACATATGATGCCTCTCATTAGTGCCTGCACTGTGTGCATTATACACTACATATGATGCCTCTCATTAGTGCCTGCACTGTGTGTATTATACACTACATATGATGCCTCTCATTAGTGCCTGCACTGTGTGCATTATACACTACATATGATGCCTCTCATTAGTGCCTGCACTGTGTGCATTATACACTACATATGATGCCACTCATTAGTGGCTGCACTGTGTGCATTATACACTACATATGATGCCTCTCATTAGTGCCTGCACTGTGTGCATTATACACTACATATGATGCCTCTCATTAGTGGCTGCACTGTGTGCATTATACACTACATTTGATGCCTCTCATTAGTGCCTGCACTGTGTGCATTATACACTACATATGATGCCTCTCATTAGTGCCTGCACTGTGTGCATTATACACTACATATGATGCCTCTCATTAGTGCCTGCACTGTGTGCATTATACACTACATATGATGCCTCTCATTAGTGCCTGCACTGTGTGCATTATACACTACATATGATGCCTCTCATTAGTGGCTGCACTGTGTGCATTATACACTACATATGATGCCTCTCATTAGTGGCTGCACTGTGTGCATTATACACTACATATGATGCCTCTCATTAGTGCCTGCACTGTGTGCATTATACACTACATATGATGCCTCTCATTAGTGCCTGCACTGTGTGCATTATACACTACATATGATGCCTCTCATTAGTGCCTGCACTGTGTGCATTATACACTACATATGATGCCTCTCATTAGTGCCTGCACTGTGTGCATTATACACTACATATGATGCCTCTCATTAGTGCCTGCACTGTGTGCATTATACACTACATATGATGCCCCTCATTAGTTCCTGCACTGTGTGCATTATACACTACATATGATGCCTCTCATTAGTGCCTGCACTGTGTGCATTATACACTACATATGATGCCTCTCATTAGTGGCTGCACTGTGTGCATTATACACTACATATGATGCCTCTCATTAGTGCCTGCACTGTGTGCATTATACACTACATATGATGCCTCTCATTAGTGCCTGCACTGTGTGCATTATACACTACATATGATGCCTCTCATTAGTGCCTGCACTGTGTGCATTATACACTACATATGATGCCTCTCATTAGTGACTGCACTGTGTGCATTATACACCACATATGATGCCTCTCATTAGTGCCTGCACTGTGTGCATTATACACTACATATGATGCCTCTCATTAGTGCCTGCACTGTGTGTATTATACACTACATATGATGCCTCTCATTAGTGCCTGCACTGTGTGCATTATACACTACATATGATGCCTCTCATTAGTGGCTGCACTGTGTGCATTATACACTACATATGATGCCTCTCATTAGTGCCTGCACTGTGTGCATTATACACTACATATGGTGCCTCTCATTAGTGCCTGCACTGTGTGTATTATACACTACATATGATGCCTCTCATTAGTGCCTGCACTGTGTGCATTATACACTACATATGATGCCTCTCATTAGTGACTGCACTGTGTGCATTATACACTACATATGATGCCTCTCATTAGTGGCTGCACTGTGTGCATTATACACTACATATGATGCCTCTCATTAGTGCCTGCACTGTGTGCATTATACACTACATATGATGCCTCTCATTAGTGCCTGCACTGTGTGCATTATACACTACATATGATGCCTCTCATTAGTGCCTGCACTGTGTGCATTATACACTACATATGATGCCTCTCATTAGTGCCTGCACTGTGTGCATTATACACTACAGATGATGCCTCTCATTAGTGCCTGCACTGTGTGTATTATACACTACATATGATGCCTCTCATTAGTGCCTGCACTGTGTGTATTATACACTACATATGATGCCTCTCATTAGTGCCTGCACTGTGTGCATTATACACTACATATGATGCCTCTCATTAGTGCCTGCACTGTGTGCATTATACACTACATATGATGCCTCTCATTAGTGGCTGCACTGTGTGCATTATACACTACATATGATGCCTCTCATTAGTGCCTGCACTGTGTGTATTATACACTACATATGATGCCTCTCATTAGTGCCTGCACTGTGTGTATTATACACTACATATGATGCCTCTCATTAGTGGCTGCACTGTGTGTATTATACACTACATATGATGCCTCTCATTAGTGGCTGCACTGTGTGCATTATACACTACATATGATGCCTCTCATTAGTGCCTGCACTGTGTGCATTATACACTACATATGATGCCTCTCATTAGTGCCTGCACTGTGTGTATTATACACTACATATGATGCCTCTCATTAGTGCCTGCACTGTGTGTATTATACACTACATATGATGCCTCTCATTAGTGGCTGCACTGTGTGCATTATACACTACATATGATGCCTCTCATTAGTGCCTGCACTGTGTGCATTATACACTACATATGATGCCTCTCATTAGTGCCTGCACTGTGTGTATTATACACTACATATGATGCCTCTCATTAGTGCCTGCACTGTGTGCATTATACACTACATATGATGCCTCTCATTAGTGCCTGCACTGTGTGCATTATACACTACATATGATGCCTCTCATTAGTGCCTGCACTGTGTGCATTATACACTACATATGATGCCTCTCATTAGTGCCTGCACTGTGTGCATTATACACTACATATGATGCCTCTCATTAGTGCCTGCACTGTGTGTATTATACACTACATATGATGCCTCTCATTAGTGCCTGCACTGTGTGCATTATACACTACATATGATGCCTCTCATTAGTGCCTGCACTGTGTGCATTATACACTACATATGATGCCTCTCATTAGTGCCTGCACTGTGTGCATTATACACTACATATGATGCCTCTCATTAGTGCCTGCACTGGTTGCATTATACACTTCATATGATTCCTCTCATTAATGGCTGCACCTTGTGCATTATACACTCCTTTTGACATTCTCCCCCGGAGTCTTGTATTTCTGGATAACCTAAATCTGTTAGTTTAGGAGGTTCTTAAGTTAGCCTAATTTTAACTAATTTAACAAACCTGCAATTTTTAAATGTTCGGGATTTAATTTCTTCTTAATTTTTAAACACATAATTCTGATGTAGTTATGACGATGATCATTTAGAACACAAAACAAATTATTTATTAAAAGCTTGTCAGTTTAGCTCAAGAATGAAGTGTGGGAGTTGCTCGTTTGCAGCAACACTGATGCTGCCTTTTAGGGAGGAGAGGTCTCACTTTTCTGGTGGCCTGTGTCTTTACGAGAAGATGTAATTAATGATAATTGTTTAAATTGTGTAATACGATGAGTGTTGATTGCAAAATACTGCTCATCAGACAATCAGAATCCAGTTTCACTTTTCTTCACCGATATAAGTAAGAGTAGGTTAGTATAATCAATGTTATTTTCTGATTAGCTTGATTAGCATGCAAATTAATCAATCCACATGACATACATGAATGTACAAATGTTATACCAACTATACCCTATGAGTTCTAAAATTATTACCCTGGACTATATACCAGTCTCATTAGTGGCTGCACTGTGTGCATTATACACTACATATGATTCCTCTCATTAGTGCCTGCACTGTGTTCATTATACACTACATAAGATGCCTCTCACTAGTGCCTGCACTGTGTGCATTATACACTACATATGATGCCTCTCATTAGTGCCTGCACTGTGTGCATTATACACTACATATGATGCCTCTCATTAGTGCCTGCACTGTGTGCATTATACACTACATATGATGCCTCTCATTAGTGCCTGCACTGTGTGCATTATACACTACATATGATGCCTCTCATTAGTGCCTGCACTGTGTGTATTATACACTACATATGATGCCTCTCATTAGTGCCTGCACTGTGTGCATTATACACTACATATGATGCCTCTCATTGGTGGCTGCACTGTGTGCATTATACACTACATATGATGCCTTTCATTAGTGCCTGCACTGTGTGCATTATACACTACATATGATGCCTCTCATTAGTGCCTGCACTGTGTGCATTTTACACTACATATGATGCCTCTCATTAGTGCCTGCACTGTGTGTATTATACACTACATATGATGCCTCTCATTAGTGCCTGCACTGTGTGCATTATACACTACATATGATGCCTCTCATTAGTGCCTGCACTGTGTGCATTATACACTACATATGATGCCACTCATTAGTGGCTGCACTGTGTGCATTATACACTACATATGATGCCTCTCATTAGTGCCTGCACTGTGTGCATTATACACTACATATGATGCCTCTCATTAGTGGCTGCACTGTGTGCATTATACACTACATATGATGCCTCTCATTAGTGCCTGCACTGTGTGCATTATACACTACATATGATGCCTCTCATTAGTGCCTGCACTGTGTGCATTATACACTACATATGATGCCTCTCATTAGTGCCTGCACTGTGTGCATTATACACTACATATGATGCCTCTCATTAGTGCCTGCACTGTGTGCATTATACACTACATATGATGCCTCTCATTAGTGGCTGCACTGTGTGCATTATACACTACATATGATGCCTCTCATTAGTGCCTGCACTGTGTGTATTATACACTACATATGATGCCTCTCATTAGTGCCTGCACTGTGTGCATTATACACTACATATGATGCCTCTCATTAGTGCCTGCACTGTGTGCATTATACACTACATATGATGCCTCTCATTAGTGCCTGCACTGTGTGCATTATACACTACATATGATGCCTCTCATTAGTGCCTGCACTGTGTGCATTATACACTACATATGATGCCTCTCATTAGTGCCTGCACTGTGTGCATTATACACTACATATGAAGCCTCTCATTAGTGCCTGCACTGTGTGCATTATACACTACATATGATGCCTCTCATTAGTGCCTGCACTGTGTGCATTATACACTACATATGATGCCTCTCATTAGTGCCTGCACTGTGTGCATTATACACTACATATGATGCCTCTCATTAGTGCCTGCACTGTGTGCATTATACACTACATATGATGCCTCTCATTAGTGCCTGCACTGTGTGCATTATACACTACATATGATGCCTCTCATTAGTGCCTGCACTGTGTGCATTATACACTACATATGATGCCTCTCATTAGTGCCTGCACTGTGTGCATTATACACTACATACATGTATGATGCCTCTCATTAGTGCCTGCACTGTGTGTATTATACACTACATATGATGCCTCTCCTCATTAGTGCCTGCACTGTGTGCATTATACACTACATATGATGCCTCTCATTAGTGGCTGCACTGTGTGCATTATACACTACATATGATGCCTCTCATTAGTGCCTGCACTGTGTGCATTATACACTACATATGATGCCTCTCATTAGTGGCTGCACTGTGTGCATTATACACTACATATGATGCCTCTCATTAGTGCCTGCACTGTGTGCATTATACACTACATATGATGCCCCTCATTAGTGCCTGCACTGTGTGTATTATACACTACATATGATGCCTCTCATTAGTGCCTGCACTGTGTGCATTATACACTGCATATGATGCCTCTCATTAGTGGCTGCACTGTGTGCATTATACACTACATATGATGCCTCTCATTAGTGCCTGCACTGTGTGCATTATACACTACATATGATGCCCCTCATTAGTGCCTGCACTGTGTGCATTATACACTACATAAATTATTTATATTAATTTAATAATTTTTATCCATTGCTACTAGTCACATAGGTAGGCTAGTTGTCCTTCAGTGTACTTCTATTCATGTCTCACCATAATATGATACTGTGAAGTAAAAAAAAAAAAAAAAAAAAAAAAAAAAAAAAATAAATAAAAAATAAAAAAATAAAAAAAAAGTGTGGTTTTCGTGAAGTGGGCGTTTTCGGTCCAAACCTATACGGCAATTGCCGGAATATTACTTCCTAACAATATAAATCTTCAGAAGAAGTCTCAGCACAACTTCTCTTTCCAGGTTCGCTTTCTTTGACGCCCAGACCTTACTATTGCTTCTCTCTCACAATAGCCTTATCTAGACCAAGTATATAATCAAACAGTCTTCTCTCTCTCTCTCTAGACCTCTGCCCTCCTTTTCTGTATAAGGTAAGTTGATTATAATCAACAATAACAAAATGATGTACACGACCACGTCTATCAATACATCATTACTCCTATTGTTTTCTACCAAATTATATATTACACAGAGCCAAGTCAGCTCAGTTCTGAGTCTCTCTTCAGTTCATTGAGGAGTTAGTTTGTTGAGGGGCTTTCCTTCTTTCTTCCAGCTTGTTGATTACTCCTTCTCCTCCTCTCTCGAAGTCTCTTGTTCTTTTATAGGCAGCTGGTTTATCTTGTGTTGTGCCTAGGATCATTCTCCTCAGAGACTGATCTGACCAATCAGGAGTTCCTTTTTCCAACCAATCAGGGGTCTCTGCTGTCCAAGTGGGATGATCCATAGTTGTGGTTTTGGTTCTGAGTTGGTGGGTGTCTACTGCCACTTGTGGGTGTGTAGTGTCAACCTCCCTCTGACGGTGTTTCCCCTCTAACATCTTCCGCTGTCAGGGCTTTCTCTGACACTACCACACTTCCCAATATAGAGAGTGCTACCACACTTCCCAATATACATAGTCATCTCTAGACACACATGTAGCACTAGACCTAGTCATCTCTAGACTCACCAGAAGCATCATCGTTGTGGCCAAGTCCACCAGTGTGGATGTCTACACTGCTAAGCAACAGCTAGTCCACCAGTGTGGATGTCTACACTGCTAAGCAACAGCTAGTCACACCAACCATGTTTAGTATCCCTCACACCAACCATGTTTAGTATCCCACACACCAACCATGTTTAGTATCCCTCACACCAACCATGTTTAGTATCCCACACACCAACCATGTTTAGTATCCCTCACACCAACCATGTTTAGTATCCCTCACACCAACCATGTTTAGTATCCCTCACACCAACCATGTTTAGTATCCCTCACACCAACCATGTTTAGTATCCCACGCATTAGTGCCTGCACTGTGTGCATTATACACTACATATGAAGCCTCTCATTAGTGCCTGCACTGTGTGCATTATACACTACATATGATGCCTCTCATTAGTGCCTGCACTGTGTGCATTATACACTACATATGATGCCTCTCATTAGTGCCTGCACTGTGTGCATTATACACTACATATGATGCCTCTCATTAGTGCCTGCACTGTGTGCATTATACACTACATATGAATACTCTCATTAGTGCCTGCACTGTGTGCATTATACACTACATATGATGCCTCTCATTAGTGCCTGCACTGTGTGCATTATACACTACATATGATGCCTCTCATTAGTGCCTGCACTGTGTGCATTATACACTACATATGATGCCTCTCATTAGTGCCTGCACTGTGTGCATTATACACTACATATGATGCCTCTCATTAGTGCCTGCACTGTGTGCATTATACACTACATATGATGCCTCTCATTAGTGCCTGCACTGTGTGCATTATACACTACATATGATGCCTCTCATTAGTGCCTGCACTGTGTGCATTATACACTACATATGAAGCCTCTCATTAGTGCCTGCACTGTGTGCATTATACACTACATATGATGCCTCTCATTAGTGCCTGCACTGTGTGCATTATACACTACATATGATGCCTCTCATTAGTGCCTGCACTGTGTGCATTATACACTACATATGATGCCTCTCATTAGTGCCTGCACTGTGTGCATTATACACTACATATGATGCCTCTCATTAGTGCCTGCACTGTGTGCATTATACACTACATATGATGCCTCTCATTAGTGCCTGCACTGTGTGCATTATACACTACATATGATGCCTCTCATTAGTGCCTGCACTGTGTGCATTATACACTACATATGATGCCTCTCATTAGTGCCTGCACTGTGTGCATTATACACTACATATGATGCCTCTCATTAGTGCCTGCACTGTGTGCATTATACACTACATATGATGCCTCTCATTAGTGGCTGCACTGTGTGCATTATACACTACATATGATGCCTCTCATTAGTGCCTGCACTGTGTGCATTATACACTACATATGATGCCTCTCATTAGTGGCTGCACTGTGTGCATTATACACTACATATGATGCCTCTCATTAGTGCCTGCACTGTGTGCATTATACACTACATATGATGCCTCTCATTAGTGCCTGCACTGTGTGCATTATACACTACATATGATGCCTCTCATTAGTGGCTGCACTGTGTGCATTATACACTACATATGATGCCTCTCATTAGTGGCTGCACTGTGTGCATTATACACTACATATGATGCCTCTCATTAGTGCCTGCACTGTGTGCATTATACACTACATATGATGCCCCTCATTAGTGCCTGCACTGTGTGCATTATACACTACATAAATTATTTATATTAATTTAATAATTTTTATCCATTGCTACTAGTCACATAGGTAGGCTAGTTGTCCTTCAGTGTACTTCTATTCATGTCTCACCATAATATGATACTGTGAAGTAAAAAAAAAAAAATATATAAAAAAAATAAAATAAAAAAAAAAAAAAAATTTAAAAAAAATAAAAAAAAGTGTGGTTTTCGTGAAGTGGGCGTTTTCGGTCCAAACCTATACGGCAATTGCCGGAATATTACTTCCTAACAATATAAATCTTCAGAAGAAGTCTCAGCACAACTTCTCTTTCCAGGTTCGCTTTCTTTGACGCCCAGACCTTACTATTGCTTCTCTCTCACAATAGCCTTATCTAGACCAAGTATATAATCAAACAGTCTTCTCTCTCTCTCTCTAGACCTCTGCCCTCCTTTTCTGTATAAGGTAAGTTGATTATAATCAACAATAACAAAATGATGTACACGACCACGTCTATCAATACATCATTACTCCTATTGTTTTCTACCAAATTATATATTACACAGAGCCAAGTCAGCTCAGTTCTGAGTCTCTCTTCAGTTCATTGAGGAGTTAGTTTGTTGAGGGGCTTTCCTTCTTTCTTCCAGCTTGTTGATTACTCCTTCTCCTCCTCTCTCGAAGTCTCTTGTTCTTTTATAGGCAGCTGGTTTATTGTGTTGTGCCTAGGATCATTCTCCTCAGAGACTGATCTGACCAATCAGGAGTTCCTTTTTCCAACCAATCAGGGGTCTCTGCTGTCCAAGTGGGATGATCCATAGTTGCGGTTTTGGTTCTGAGTTGGTGGGTGTCTACTGCCACTTGTGGGTGTGTAGTGTCAACCTCCCTCTGCCGGTGTTTCCCCTCTAACAGCTTCCGCTGTCAGGGCTTTCTCTGACACTACCACACTTCCCAATATAGAGAGTGCTACCACACTTCCCAATATACATAGTCATCTCTAGACACACATGTAGCACTAGACCTAGTCATCTCTAGACTCACCAGAAGCATCATCGTTGTGGCCAAGTCCACCAGTGTGGATGTCTACACTGCTAAGCAACAGCTAGTCCACCAGTGTGGATGTCTACACTGCTAAGCAACAGCTAGTCACACCAACCATGTTTAGTATCCCTCACACCAACCATGTTTAGTATCCCACACACCAACCATGTTTAGTATCCCTCACACCAACCATGTTTAGTATCCCTCACACCAACCATGTTTAGTATCCCACACACCAACCATGTTTAGTATCCCTCACACCAACCATGTTTAGTATCCCTCACACCAACCATGTTTAGTATCCCTCACACCAACCATGTTTAGTATCCCTCACACCAACCATGTTTAGTATCCCTCACACCAACCATGTTTAGTATCCCACACACCAACCATGTTTAGTATCCCTCACACCAACCATGTTTAGTATCCCACACACCAACCATGTTTAGTATCCCTCACACCAACCATGTTTAGTATCCCACACACCAACCATGTTTAGTATCCCTCACACCAACCATGTTTAGTATCCCACACACCAACCATGTTTAGTATCCCACACACCAACCATGTTTAGTATCCCACACACCAACCATGTTTAGTATCCCACACACCAACCATGTTTAGTATCCCTCACACCAACCATGTTTAGTATCCCTCACACCAACCATGTTTAGTATCCCACACACCAACCATGTTTAGTATCCCACACACCAACCATGTTTAGTATCCCTCACACCAACCATGTTTAGTATCCCACACACCAACCATGTTTAGTATCCCTCACACCAACCATGTTTAGTATCCCTCACACCAACCATGTTTAGTATCCCACACACCAACCATGTTTAGTATCCCACACACCAACCATGTTTAGTATCCCTCACACCAACCATGTTTAGTATCCCTCACACAAACCATGTTTAGTATCCCACGCATTAGTGCCTGCACTGTGTGCATTATACACTACATATGATGCCTCTCATTAGTGCCTGCACTGTGTGCATTATACACTACATATGATGCCTCTCATTAGTGCCTGCACTGTGTGCATTATACACTACATATGATGCCTCTCATTAGTTCCTGCACTGTGTGCATTATACACTACATATGATGCCTCTCATTAGTGCCTGCACTGTGTGCATTATACACTACATATGATGCCTCTCATTAGTGCCTGCACTGTGTGCATTATACACTACATAAATTATTTATATTAATTTAATAATTTTTATCCATTGCTACTAGTCACATAGGTAGGCTAGTTGTCCTTCAGTGTACTTCTATTCATGTCTCACCATAATATGATACTGTGAAGTAAAAAAAAAAAAAAAAAAAAAAAAAAAAAAAAAAAAAAAAAAAAAAAAAAAAAAAAAAAAAAAAGTGTGGTTTTCGTGAAGTGGGCGTTTTCGGTCCAAACCTATACGGCAATTGCCGGAATATTACTTCCTAACAATATAAATCTTCAGAAGAAGTCTCAGCACAACTTCTCTTTCCAGGTTCGCTTTCTTTGACGCCCAGACCTTACTATTGCTTCTCTCTCACAATAGCCTTATCTAGACCAAGTATATAATCAAACAGTCTTCTCTCTCTCTCTCTAGACCTCTGCCCTCCTTTTCTGTATAAGGTAAGTTGATTATAATCAACAATAACAAAATGATGTACACGACCACGTCTATCAATACATCATTACTCCTATTGTTTTCTACCAAATTATATATTACACAGAGCCAAGTCAGCTCAGTTCTGAGTCTCTCTTCAGTTCATTGAGGAGTTAGTTTGTTGAGGGGCTTTCCTTCTTTCTTCCAGCTTGTTGATTACTCCTTCTCCTCCTCTCTCGAAGTCTCTTGTTCTTTTATAGGCAGCTGGTTTATCTTGTGTTGTGCCTAGGATCATTCTCCTCAGAGACTGATCTGACCAATCAGGAGTTCCTTTTTCCAACCAATCAGGGGTCTCTGCTGTCCAAGTGGGATGATCCATAGTTGCGGTTTTGGTTCTGAGTTGGTGGGTGTCTACTGCCACTTGTGGGTGTGTAGTGTCAACCTCCCTCTGACGGTGTTTCCCCTCTAACAGCTTCCGCTGTCAGGGCTTTCTCTGACACTACCACACTTCCCAATATAGAGAGTGCTACCACACTTCCCAATATACATAGTCATCTCTAGACACACATGTAGCACTAGACCTAGTCATCTCTAGACTCACCAGAAGCATCATCGTTGTGGCCAAGTCCACCAGTGTGGATGTCTACACTGCTAAGCAACAGCTAGTCCACCAGTGTGGATGTCTACACTGCTAAGCAACAGCTAGTCACACCAACCATGTTTAGTATCCCTCACACCAACCATGTTTAGTATCCCACACACCAACCATGTTTAGTATCCCTCACACCAACCATGTTTAGTATCCCACACACCAACCATGTTTAGTATCCCTCACACCAACCATGTTTAGTATCCCTCACACCAACCATGTTTAGTATCCCACACACCAACCATGTTTAGTATCCCACACACCAACCATGTTTAGTATCCCTCACACCAACCATGTTTAGTATCCCTCACACCAACCATGTTTAGTATCCCACGCATTAGTGCCTGCACTGTGTGCATTATACACTACATATGAAGCCTCTCATTAGTGCCTGCACTGTGTGCATTATACACTACATATGATGCCTCTCATTAGTGCCTGCACTGTGTGCATTATACACTACATATGATGCCTCTCATTAGTGGCTGCACTGTGTGCATTATACACTACATATGATGCCTCTCATTAGTGCCTGCACTGTGTGCATTATACACTACATATGATGCCTCTCATTAGTGCCTGCACTGTGTGCATTATACACTACATATGATGCCTCTCATTAGTGCCTGCACTGTGTGCATTATACACTACATATGAATACTCTCATTAGTGCCTGCACTGTGTGCGTTATACACTACATATGATGCCTCTCATTAGTGGCTGCACTGTGTGCATTATACACTACATATGATGCCTCTCATTAGTGCCTGCACTGTGTGCATTATACACTACATATGATGCCTCTCATTAGTGCCTGCACTGTGTGCATTATACACTACATATGATGCCTCTCATTAGTGCCTGCACTGTGTGCATTATACACTACATATGATGCCTCTCATTAGTGCCTGCACTGTGTGCATTATACACTACATATGAATACTCTCATTAGTGCCTGCACTGTGTGCATTATACACTACATATGATGCCTCTCATTAGTGCCTGCACTGTGTGCATTATACACTACATATGATGCCTCTCATTAGTGCCTGCACTGTGTGCATTATACACTACATATGATGCCTCTCATTAGTGCCTGCACTGTGTGCATTATACACTACATATGATGCCTCTCATTAGTGCCTGCACTGTGTGCATTATACACTACATATGATGCCTCTCATTAGTGCCTGCACTGTGTGCATTATACACTACATATGATGCCTCTCATTAGTGCCTGCACTGTGTGCATTATACACTACATATGATGCCTCTCATTAGTGCCTGCACTGTGTGCATTATACACTACATATGATGCCTCTCATTAGTGCCTGCACTGTGTGCATTATACACTACATATGATGCCTCTCATTAGTGCCTGCACTGTGTGCATTATACACTACATATGATGCCTCTCATTAGTGGCTGCACTGTGTGCATTATACACTACATATGATGCCTCTCATTAGTGCCTGCACTGTGTGCATTATACACTACATATGATGCCTCTCATTAGTGCCTGCACTGTGTGCATTATACACTACATATGATGCCTCTCATTAGTGGCTGCACTGTGTGCATTATACACTACATATGATGCCTCTCATTAGTGCCTGCACTGTGTGCATTATACACTACATATGATGCCTCTCATTAGTGCCTGCACTGTGTGCATTATACACTACATATGATGCCTCTCATTAGTGGCTGCACTGTGTGTATTATACACTACATATGATGCCTCTCATTAGTGCCTGCACTGTGTGCATTATACACTACATATGATGCCTCTCATTAGTGCCTGCACTGTGTGCATTATACACTACATATGATGCCTCTCATTAGTGCCTGCACTGTGTGTATTATACACTACATATGATGCCTCTCATTAGTGCCTGCACTGTGTGCATTATACACTACATATGAAGCCTCTCATTAGTGCCTGCACTGTGTGCATTATACACTACATATGAAGCCTCTCATTAGTGCCTGCACTGTGTGCATTATACACTACATATGATGCCTCTCATTAGTGCCTGCACTGTGTGTATTATACACTACATATGATGCCTCTCATTAGTGCCTGCACTGTGTGTATTATACACTACATATGATGCCTCTCATTAGTGCCTGCACTGTGTGTATTATACACTACATATGAATACTCTCATTAGTGCCTGCACTGTGTGCATTATACACTACATATGATGCCTCTCATTAGTGCCTGCACTGTGTGCATTATACACTACATATGATGCCTCTCATTAGTGCCTGCACTGTGTGCATTATACACTACATATGATGCCTCTCATTAGTGCCTGCACTGTGTGCATTATACACTACATATGATGCCTCTCATTAGTGCCTGCACTGTGTGCATTATACACTACATATGATGCCTCTCATTAGTGCCTGCACTGTGTGCATTATACACTACATATGATGCCTCTCATTAGTTACTGCACTGTGTGCATTATACACTACATATGATGCCTCTCATTAGTGCCTGCACTGTGTGCATTATACACTACATATGATGCCTCTCATTAGTGCCTGCACTGTGTGCATTATACACTACATATGATGCCTCTCATTAGTGCCTGCACTGTGTGCATTATACACTACATATGATGCCTCTCATTAGTGGCTGCACTGTGTGTATTATACACTACATATGATGCCTCTCATTAGTGCCTGCACTGTGTGCATTATACACTACATATGATGCCTCTCATTAGTGCCTGCACTGTGTGTATTATACACTACATATGATGCCTCTCATTAGTGCCTGCACTGTGTGCATTATACACTACATATGATGCCTCTCATTAGTGGCTGCACTGTGTGCATTATACACTACATATGATGCCTCTCATTAGTGCCTGCACTGTGTGCATTATACACTACATATGATGCCTCTCATTAGTGCCTGCACTGTGTGCATTATACACTACATATGATGCCTCTCATTAGTGCCTGCACTGTGTGCATTATACACTACATATGATGCCTCTCATTAGTGGCTGCACTGTGTGCATTATACACTACATATGATGCCTCTCATTAGTGCCTGCACTGTGTGTATTATACACTACATATGATGCCTCTCATTAGTGCCTGCACTGTGTGCATTATACACTACATATGATGCCTCTCATTAGTGCCTGCACTGTGTGCATTATACACTACATATGATGCCTCTCATTAGTGCCTGCACTGTGTGCATTATACACTACATATGATGCCTCTCATTAGTGCCTGCACTGTGTGCATTATACACTACATATGATGCCTCTCATTAGTTCCTGCACTGTGTGCATTATACACTACATATGATGCCTCTCATTAGTGCCTGCACTGTGTGCATTATACACTACATATGATGCCTCTCATTAGTGCCTGCACTGTGTGCATTATACACTACATATGATGACTCTCATTAGTGGCTGCACTGTGTGCATTATACACTACATATGATGCCTCTCATTAGTGCCTGCACTGTGTGCATTATACACTACATATGATGCCCCTCATTAGTGCCTGCACTGTGTGCATTATACACTACATAAATTATTTATATTAATTTAATAATTTTTATCCATTACTAGTCACATAGGTAGGCTAGTTGTCCTTCAGTGTACTTCTATTCATGTCTCACCATAATATGATACTGTGAAGTAAAAAAAAAAAAATATATAAAAAAAATAAAATAAAAAAAATAAAAAAATTTAAAAAAAATAAAAAAAAGTGTGGTTTTCGTGAAGTGGGCGTTTTCGGTCCAAACCTATACGGCAATTGCCGGAATATTACTTCCTAACAATATAAATCTTCAGAAGAAGTCTCAGCACAACTTCTCTTTCCAGGTTCGCTTTCTTTGACGCCCAGACCTTACTATTGCTTCTCTCTCACAATAGCCTTATCTAGACCAAGTATATAATCAAACAGTCTTCTCTCTCTCTCTCTAGACCTCTGCCCTCCTTTTCTGTATAAGGTAAGTTGATTATAATCAACAATAACAAAATGATGTACACGACCACGTCTATCAATACATCATTACTCCTATTGTTTTCTACCAAATTATATATTACACAGAGCCAAGTCAGCTCAGTTCTGAGTCTCTCTTCAGTTCATTGAGGAGTTAGTTTGTTGAGGGGCTTTCCTTCTTTCTTCCAGCTTGTTGATTACTCCTTCTCCTCCTCTCTCGAAGTCTCTTGTTCTTTTATAGGCAGCTGGTTTATTGTGTTGTGCCTAGGATCATTCTCCTCAGAGACTGATCTGACCAATCAGGAGTTCCTTTTTCCAACCAATCAGGGGTCTCTGCTGTCCAAGTGGGATGATCCATAGTTGCGGTTTTGGTTCTGAGTTGGTGGGTGTCTACTGCCACTTGTGGGTGTGTAGTGTCAACCTCCCTCTGCCGGTGTTTCCCCTCTAACAGCTTCCGCTGTCAGGGCTTTCTCTGACACTACCACACTTCCCAATATAGAGAGTGCTACCACACTTCCCAATATACATAGTCATCTCTAGACACACATGTAGCACTAGACCTAGTCATCTCTAGACTCACCAGAAGCATCATCGTTGTGGCCAAGTCCACCAGTGTGGATGTCTACACTGCTAAGCAACAGCTAGTCCACCAGTGTGGATGTCTACACTGCTAAGCAACAGCTAGTCACACCAACCATGTTTAGTATCCCTCACACCAACCATGTTTAGTATCCCACACACCAACCATGTTTAGTATCCCTCACACCAACCATGTTTAGTATCCCTCACACCAACCATGTTTAGTATCCCACACACCAACCATGTTTAGTATCCCTCACACCAACCATGTTTAGTATCCCTCACACCAACCATGTTTAGTATCCCTCACACCAACCATGTTTAGTATCCCTCACACCAACCATGTTTAGTATCCCTCACACCAACCATGTTTAGTATCCCACACACCAACCATGTTTAGTATCCCTCACACCAACCATGTTTAGTATCCCACACACCAACCATGTTTAGTATCCCTCACACCAACCATGTTTAGTATCCCACACACCAACCATGTTTAGTATCCCTCACACCAACCATGTTTAGTATCCCACACACCAACCATGTTTAGTATCCCACACACCAACCATGTTTAGTATCCCACACACCAACCATGTTTAGTATCCCACACACCAACCATGTTTAGTATCCCTCACACCAACCATGTTTAGTATCCCTCACACCAACCATGTTTAGTATCCCACACACCAACCATGTTTAGTATCCCACACACCAACCATGTTTAGTATCCCTCACACCAACCATGTTTAGTATCCCACACACCAACCATGTTTAGTATCCCTCACACCAACCATGTTTAGTATCCCTCACACCAACCATGTTTAGTATCCCACACACCAACCATGTTTAGTATCCCACACACCAACCATGTTTAGTATCCCTCACACCAACCATGTTTAGTATCCCTCACACAAACCATGTTTAGTATCCCACGCATTAGTGCCTGCACTGTGTGCATTATACACTACATATGATGCCTCTCATTAGTGGCTGCACTGTGTGCATTATACACTACATATGATGCCTCTCATTAGTGCCTGCACTGTGTGCATTATACACTACATATGATGCCTCTCATTAGTGCCTGCACTGTGTGCATTATACACTACATATGATGCCTCTCATTAGTGCCTGCACTGTGTGCATTATACACTACATATGATGCCTCTCATTAGTGGCTGCACTGTGTGCATTATACACTACATATGATGCCTCTCATTAGTGCCTGCACTGTGTGTATTATACACTACATATGATGCCTCTCATTAGTGCCTGCACTGTGTGCATTATACACTACATATGATGCCTCTCATTAGTGCCTGCACTGTGTGCATTATACACTACATATGATGCCTCTCATTAGTGCCTGCACTGTGTGCATTATACACTACATATGATGCCTCTCATTAGTGCCTGCACTGTGTGCATTATACACTACATATGATGCCCCTCATTAGTGCCTGCACTGTGTGCATTATACACTACATAAATTATTTATATTAATTTAATAATTTTTATCCATTGCTACTAGTCACATAGGTAGGCTAGTTGTCCTTCAGTGTACTTCTATTCATGTCTCACCATAATATGATACTGTGAAGTAAAAAAAAAAAAATATATAAAAAAAATAAAATAAAAAAAATAAAAAAATTTAAAAAAAAGAAAAAAAAGTGTGGTTTTCGTGAAGTGGGCGTTTTCGGTCCAAACCTATACGGCAATTGCCGGAATATTACTTCCTAACAATATAAATCTTCAGAAGAAGTCTCAGCACAACTTCTCTTTCCAGGTTCGCTTTCTTTGACGCCCAGACCTTACTATTGCTTCTCTCTCACAATAGCCTTATCTAGACCAAGTATATAATCAAACAGTCTTCTCTCTCTCTCTCTAGACCTCTGCCCTCCTTTTCTGTATAAGGTAAGTTGATTATAATCAACAATAACAAAATGATGTACACGACCACGTCTATCAATACATCATTACTCCTATTGTTTTCTACCAAATTATATATTACACAGAGCCAAGTCAGCTCAGTTCTGAGTCTCTCTTCAGTTCATTGAGGAGTTAGTTTGTTGAGGGGCTTTCCTTCTTTCTTCCAGCTTGTTGATTACTCCTTCTCCTCCTCTCTCGAAGTCTCTTGTTCTTTTATAGGCAGCTGGTTTATTGTGTTGTGCCTAGGATCATTCTCCTCAGAGACTGATCTGACCAATCAGGAGTTCCTTTTTCCAACCAATCAGGGGTCTCTGCTGTCCAAGTGGGATGATCCATAGTTGCGGTTTTGGTTCTGAGTTGGTGGGTGTCTACTGCCACTTGTGGGTGTGTAGTGTCAACCTCCCTCTGCCGGTGTTTCCCCTCTAACAGCTTCCGCTGTCAGGGCTTTCTCTGACACTACCACACTTCCCAATATAGAGAGTGCTACCACACTTCCCAATATACATAGTCATCTCTAGACACACATGTAGCACTAGACCTAGTCATCTCTAGACTCACCAGAAGCATCATCGTTGTGGCCAAGTCCACCAGTGTGGATGTCTACACTGCTAAGCAACAGCTAGTCCACCAGTGTGGATGTCTACACTGCTAAGCAACAGCTAGTCACACCAACCATGTTTAGTATCCCTCACACCAACCATGTTTAGTATCCCACACACCAACCATGTTTAGTATCCCTCACACCAACCATGTTTAGTATCCCTCACACCAACCATGTTTAGTATCCCACACACCAACCATGTTTAGTATCCCTCACACCAACCATGTTTAGTATCCCTCACACCAACCATGTTTAGTATCCCTCACACCAACCATGTTTAGTATCCCTCACACCAACCATGTTTAGTATCCCTCACACCAACCATGTTTAGTATCCCACACACCAACCATGTTTAGTATCCCTCACACCAACCATGTTTAGTATCCCACACACCAACCATGTTTAGTATCCCTCACACCAACCATGTTTAGTATCCCACACACCAACCATGTTTAGTATCCCTCACACCAACCATGTTTAGTATCCCACACACCAACCATGTTTAGTATCCCACACACCAACCATGTTTAGTATCCCACACACCAACCATGTTTAGTATCCCACACACCAACCATGTTTAGTATCCCTCACACCAACCATGTTTAGTATCCCTCACACCAACCATGTTTAGTATCCCACACACCAACCATGTTTAGTATCCCACACACCAACCATGTTTAGTATCCCTCACACCAACCATGTTTAGTATCCCACACACCAACCATGTTTAGTATCCCTCACACCAACCATGTTTAGTATCCCTCACACCAACCATGTTTAGTATCCCACACACCAACCATGTTTAGTATCCCACACACCAACCATGTTTAGTATCCCTCACACCAACCATGTTTAGTATCCCTCACACAAACCATGTTTAGTATCCCACGCATTAGTGCCTGCACTGTGTGCATTATACACTACATATGATGCCTCTCATTAGTGCCTGCACTGTGTGCATTATACACTACATATGATGCCTCTCATTAGTGCCTACACTGTGTGCATTATACACTACATATGATGCCTCTCATTAGTGCCTGCACTGTGTGCATTATACACTACATATGATGCCTCTCATTAGTGCCTGCACTGTGTGCATTATACACTACATATGATGCCTCTCATTAGTGCCTGCACTGTGTGCATTATACACTACATATGATGCCTCTCATTAGTGGCTGCACTGTGTGCATTATACACTACATATGATGCCTCTCATTAGTGCCTGCACTGTGTGCATTATACACTACATATGAATACTCTCATTAGTGCCTGCACTGTGTGCATTATACACTACATATGATGCCTCTCATTAGTGCCTGCACTGTGTGCATTATACACTACATATGATGCCTCTCATTAGTGCCTGCACTGTGTGCATTATACACTACATATGATGCCTCTCATTAGTGCCTGCACTGTGTGCATTATACACTACATATGATGCCCCTCATTAGTGCCTGCACTGTGTGCATTATACACTACATATGATGCCTCTCATTAGTGCCTGCACTGTGTGCATTATACACTACATATGATGCCTCTCATTAGTGGCTGCACTGTGTGCATTATACACTACATATGATGCCTCTCATTAGTGCCTGCACTGTGTGCATTATACACTACATATGATGCCTCTCATTAGTGGCTGCACTGTGTGCATTATACACTACATATGATGCCTCTCATTAGTGCCTGCACTGTGTGCATTATACACTACATATGATGCCTCTCATTAGTGCCTGCACTGTGTGCATTATACACTACATATGATGCCTCTCATTAGTGGCTGCACTGTGTGCATTATACACTACATATGATGCCTCTCATTAGTGGCTGCACTGTGTGCATTATACACTACATATGATACCTCTCATTAGTGCCTGCACTGTGTGCATTATACACTACATATGATGCCCCTCATTAGTGCCTGCACTGTGTGCATTATACACTACATATGATGCCTCTCATTAGTGCCTGCACTGTGTGCATTATACACTACATATGATGCCTCTCATTAGTGGCTGCACTGTGTGCATTATACACTACATATGATGCCTCTCATTAGTGCCTGCACTGTGTGCATTATACACTACATATGATGCCTCTCATTAGTGGCTGCACTGTGTGCATTATACACTACATATGATGCCTCTCATTAGTGCCTGCACTGTGTGCATTATACACTACATATGATGCCTCTCATTAGTGCCTGCACTGTGTGCATTATACACTACATATGAATACTCTCATTAGTGCCTGCACTGTGTGCGTTATACACTACATATGATGCCTCTCATTAGTGGCTGCACTGTGTGCATTATACACTACATATGATGCCTCTCATTAGTGCCTGCACTGTGTGCATTATACACTACATATGATGCCTCTCATTAGTGCCTGCACTGTGTGCATTATACACTACATATGATGCCTCTCATTAGTGCCTGCACTGTGTGCATTATACACTACATATGATGCCTCTCATTAGTGCCTGCACTGTGTGCATTATACACTACATATGAATACTCTCATTAGTGCCTGCACTGTGTGCATTATACACTACATATGATGCCTCTCATTAGTGCCTGCACTGTGTGCATTATACACTACATATGATGCCTCTCATTAGTGCCTGCACTGTGTGCATTATACACTACATATGATGCCTCTCATTAGTGCCTGCACTGTGTGCATTATACACTACATATGATGCCTCTCATTAGTGCCTGCACTGTGTGCATTATACACTACATATGATGCCTCTCATTAGTGCCTGCACTGTGTGCATTATACACTACATATGATGCCTCTCATTAGTGCCTGCACTGTGTGCATTATACACTACATATGATGCCTCTCATTAGTGCCTGCACTGTGTGCATTATACACTACATATGATGCCTCTCATTAGTGCCTGCACTGTGTGCATTATACACTACATATGATGCCTCTCATTAGTGCCTGCACTGTGTGCATTATACACTACATATGATGCCTCTCATTAGTGGCTGCACTGTGTGCATTATACACTACATATGATGCCTCTCATTAGTGCCTGCACTGTGTGCATTATACACTACATATGATGCCTCTCATTAGTGCCTGCACTGTGTGCATTATACACTACATATGATGCCTCTCATTAGTGGCTGCACTGTGTGCATTATACACTACATATGATGCCTCTCATTAGTGCCTGCACTGTGTGCATTATACACTACATATGATGCCTCTCATTAGTGCCTGCACTGTGTGCATTATACACTACATATGATGCCTCTCATTAGTGGCTGCACTGTGTGTATTATACACTACATATGATGCCTCTCATTAGTGCCTGCACTGTGTGCATTATACACTACATATGATGCCTCTCATTAGTGCCTGCACTGTGTGCATTATACACTACATATGATGCCTCTCATTAGTGCCTGCACTGTGTGTATTATACACTACATATGATGCCTCTCATTAGTGCCTGCACTGTGTGCATTATACACTACATATGAAGCCTCTCATTAGTGCCTGCACTGTGTGCATTATACACTACATATGAAGCCTCTCATTAGTGCCTGCACTGTGTGCATTATACACTACATATGATGCCTCTCATTAGTGCCTGCACTGTGTGTATTATACACTACATATGATGCCTCTCATTAGTGCCTGCACTGTGTGTATTATACACTACATATGATGCCTCTCATTAGTGCCTGCACTGTGTGTATTATACACTACATATGAATACTCTCATTAGTGCCTGCACTGTGTGCATTATACACTACATATGATGCCTCTCATTAGTGCCTGCACTGTGTGCATTATACACTACATATGATGCCTCTCATTAGTGCCTGCACTGTGTGCATTATACACTACATATGATGCCTCTCATTAGTGCCTGCACTGTGTGCATTATACACTACATATGATGCCTCTCATTAGTGCCTGCACTGTGTGCATTATACACTACATATGATGCCTCTCATTAGTGCCTGCACTGTGTGCATTATACACTACATATGATGCCTCTCATTAGTTACTGCACTGTGTGCATTATACACTACATATGATGCCTCTCATTAGTGCCTGCACTGTGTGCATTATACACTACATATGATGCCTCTCATTAGTGCCTGCACTGTGTGCATTATACACTACATATGATGCCTCTCATTAGTGCCTGCACTGTGTGCATTATACACTACATATGATGCCTCTCATTAGTGGCTGCACTGTGTGTATTATACACTACATATGATGCCTCTCATTAGTGCCTGCACTGTGTGCATTATACACTACATATGATGCCTCTCATTAGTGCCTGCACTGTGTGTATTATACACTACATATGATGCCTCTCATTAGTGCCTGCACTGTGTGCATTATACACTACATATGATGCCTCTCATTAGTGGCTGCACTGTGTGCATTATACACTACATATGATGCCTCTCATTAGTGCCTGCACTGTGTGCATTATACACTACATATGATGCCTCTCATTAGTGCCTGCACTGTGTGCATTATACACTACATATGATGCCTCTCATTAGTGCCTGCACTGTGTGCATTATACACTACATATGATGCCTCTCATTAGTGGCTGCACTGTGTGCATTATACACTACATATGATGCCTCTCATTAGTGCCTGCACTGTGTGTATTATACACTACATATGATGCCTCTCATTAGTGCCTGCACTGTGTGCATTATACACTACATATGATGCCTCTCATTAGTGCCTGCACTGTGTGCATTATACACTACATATGATGCCTCTCATTAGTGCCTGCACTGTGTGCATTATACACTACATATGATGCCTCTCATTAGTGCCTGCACTGTGTGCATTATACACTACATATGATGCCTCTCATTAGTTCCTGCACTGTGTGCATTATACACTACATATGATGCCTCTCATTAGTGCCTGCACTGTGTGCATTATACACTACATATGATGCCTCTCATTAGTGCCTGCACTGTGTGCATTATACACTACATATGATGACTCTCATTAGTGGCTGCACTGTGTGCATTATACACTACATATGATGCCTCTCATTAGTGCCTGCACTGTGTGCATTATACACTACATATGATGCCCCTCATTAGTGCCTGCACTGTGTGCATTATACACTACATAAATTATTTATATTAATTTAATAATTTTTATCCATTACTAGTCACATAGGTAGGCTAGTTGTCCTTCAGTGTACTTCTATTCATGTCTCACCATAATATGATACTGTGAAGTAAAAAAAAAAAAATATATAAAAAAAATAAAATAAAAAAAATAAAAAAATTTAAAAAAAATAAAAAAAAGTGTGGTTTTCGTGAAGTGGGCGTTTTCGGTCCAAACCTATACGGCAATTGCCGGAATATTACTTCCTAACAATATAAATCTTCAGAAGAAGTCTCAGCACAACTTCTCTTTCCAGGTTCGCTTTCTTTGACGCCCAGACCTTACTATTGCTTCTCTCTCACAATAGCCTTATCTAGACCAAGTATATAATCAAACAGTCTTCTCTCTCTCTCTCTAGACCTCTGCCCTCCTTTTCTGTATAAGGTAAGTTGATTATAATCAACAATAACAAAATGATGTACACGACCACGTCTATCAATACATCATTACTCCTATTGTTTTCTACCAAATTATATATTACACAGAGCCAAGTCAGCTCAGTTCTGAGTCTCTCTTCAGTTCATTGAGGAGTTAGTTTGTTGAGGGGCTTTCCTTCTTTCTTCCAGCTTGTTGATTACTCCTTCTCCTCCTCTCTCGAAGTCTCTTGTTCTTTTATAGGCAGCTGGTTTATTGTGTTGTGCCTAGGATCATTCTCCTCAGAGACTGATCTGACCAATCAGGAGTTCCTTTTTCCAACCAATCAGGGGTCTCTGCTGTCCAAGTGGGATGATCCATAGTTGCGGTTTTGGTTCTGAGTTGGTGGGTGTCTACTGCCACTTGTGGGTGTGTAGTGTCAACCTCCCTCTGCCGGTGTTTCCCCTCTAACAGCTTCCGCTGTCAGGGCTTTCTCTGACACTACCACACTTCCCAATATAGAGAGTGCTACCACACTTCCCAATATACATAGTCATCTCTAGACACACATGTAGCACTAGACCTAGTCATCTCTAGACTCACCAGAAGCATCATCGTTGTGGCCAAGTCCACCAGTGTGGATGTCTACACTGCTAAGCAACAGCTAGTCCACCAGTGTGGATGTCTACACTGCTAAGCAACAGCTAGTCACACCAACCATGTTTAGTATCCCTCACACCAACCATGTTTAGTATCCCACACACCAACCATGTTTAGTATCCCTCACACCAACCATGTTTAGTATCCCTCACACCAACCATGTTTAGTATCCCACACACCAACCATGTTTAGTATCCCTCACACCAACCATGTTTAGTATCCCTCACACCAACCATGTTTAGTATCCCTCACACCAACCATGTTTAGTATCCCTCACACCAACCATGTTTAGTATCCCTCACACCAACCATGTTTAGTATCCCACACACCAACCATGTTTAGTATCCCTCACACCAACCATGTTTAGTATCCCACACACCAACCATGTTTAGTATCCCTCACACCAACCATGTTTAGTATCCCACACACCAACCATGTTTAGTATCCCTCACACCAACCATGTTTAGTATCCCACACACCAACCATGTTTAGTATCCCACACACCAACCATGTTTAGTATCCCACACACCAACCATGTTTAGTATCCCACACACCAACCATGTTTAGTATCCCTCACACCAACCATGTTTAGTATCCCTCACACCAACCATGTTTAGTATCCCACACACCAACCATGTTTAGTATCCCACACACCAACCATGTTTAGTATCCCTCACACCAACCATGTTTAGTATCCCACACACCAACCATGTTTAGTATCCCTCACACCAACCATGTTTAGTATCCCTCACACCAACCATGTTTAGTATCCCACACACCAACCATGTTTAGTATCCCACACACCAACCATGTTTAGTATCCCTCACACCAACCATGTTTAGTATCCCTCACACAAACCATGTTTAGTATCCCACGCATTAGTGCCTGCACTGTGTGCATTATACACTACATATGATGCCTCTCATTAGTGGCTGCACTGTGTGCATTATACACTACATATGATGCCTCTCATTAGTGCCTGCACTGTGTGCATTATACACTACATATGATGCCTCTCATTAGTGCCTGCACTGTGTGCATTATACACTACATATGATGCCTCTCATTAGTGCCTGCACTGTGTGCATTATACACTACATATGATGCCTCTCATTAGTGGCTGCACTGTGTGCATTATACACTACATATGATGCCTCTCATTAGTGCCTGCACTGTGTGTATTATACACTACATATGATGCCTCTCATTAGTGCCTGCACTGTGTGCATTATACACTACATATGATGCCTCTCATTAGTGCCTGCACTGTGTGCATTATACACTACATATGATGCCTCTCATTAGTGCCTGCACTGTGTGCATTATACACTACATATGATGCCTCTCATTAGTGCCTGCACTGTGTGCATTATACACTACATATGATGCCCCTCATTAGTGCCTGCACTGTGTGCATTATACACTACATAAATTATTTATATTAATTTAATAATTTTTATCCATTGCTACTAGTCACATAGGTAGGCTAGTTGTCCTTCAGTGTACTTCTATTCATGTCTCACCATAATATGATACTGTGAAGTAAAAAAAAAAAAATATATAAAAAAAATAAAATAAAAAAAATAAAAAAATTTAAAAAAAAGAAAAAAAAGTGTGGTTTTCGTGAAGTGGGCGTTTTCGGTCCAAACCTATACGGCAATTGCCGGAATATTACTTCCTAACAATATAAATCTTCAGAAGAAGTCTCAGCACAACTTCTCTTTCCAGGTTCGCTTTCTTTGACGCCCAGACCTTACTATTGCTTCTCTCTCACAATAGCCTTATCTAGACCAAGTATATAATCAAACAGTCTTCTCTCTCTCTCTCTAGACCTCTGCCCTCCTTTTCTGTATAAGGTAAGTTGATTATAATCAACAATAACAAAATGATGTACACGACCACGTCTATCAATACATCATTACTCCTATTGTTTTCTACCAAATTATATATTACACAGAGCCAAGTCAGCTCAGTTCTGAGTCTCTCTTCAGTTCATTGAGGAGTTAGTTTGTTGAGGGGCTTTCCTTCTTTCTTCCAGCTTGTTGATTACTCCTTCTCCTCCTCTCTCGAAGTCTCTTGTTCTTTTATAGGCAGCTGGTTTATTGTGTTGTGCCTAGGATCATTCTCCTCAGAGACTGATCTGACCAATCAGGAGTTCCTTTTTCCAACCAATCAGGGGTCTCTGCTGTCCAAGTGGGATGATCCATAGTTGCGGTTTTGGTTCTGAGTTGGTGGGTGTCTACTGCCACTTGTGGGTGTGTAGTGTCAACCTCCCTCTGCCGGTGTTTCCCCTCTAACAGCTTCCGCTGTCAGGGCTTTCTCTGACACTACCACACTTCCCAATATAGAGAGTGCTACCACACTTCCCAATATACATAGTCATCTCTAGACACACATGTAGCACTAGACCTAGTCATCTCTAGACTCACCAGAAGCATCATCGTTGTGGCCAAGTCCACCAGTGTGGATGTCTACACTGCTAAGCAACAGCTAGTCCACCAGTGTGGATGTCTACACTGCTAAGCAACAGCTAGTCACACCAACCATGTTTAGTATCCCTCACACCAACCATGTTTAGTATCCCACACACCAACCATGTTTAGTATCCCTCACACCAACCATGTTTAGTATCCCTCACACCAACCATGTTTAGTATCCCACACACCAACCATGTTTAGTATCCCTCACACCAACCATGTTTAGTATCCCTCACACCAACCATGTTTAGTATCCCTCACACCAACCATGTTTAGTATCCCTCACACCAACCATGTTTAGTATCCCTCACACCAACCATGTTTAGTATCCCACACACCAACCATGTTTAGTATCCCTCACACCAACCATGTTTAGTATCCCACACACCAACCATGTTTAGTATCCCTCACACCAACCATGTTTAGTATCCCACACACCAACCATGTTTAGTATCCCTCACACCAACCATGTTTAGTATCCCACACACCAACCATGTTTAGTATCCCACACACCAACCATGTTTAGTATCCCACACACCAACCATGTTTAGTATCCCACACACCAACCATGTTTAGTATCCCTCACACCAACCATGTTTAGTATCCCTCACACCAACCATGTTTAGTATCCCACACACCAACCATGTTTAGTATCCCACACACCAACCATGTTTAGTATCCCTCACACCAACCATGTTTAGTATCCCACACACCAACCATGTTTAGTATCCCTCACACCAACCATGTTTAGTATCCCTCACACCAACCATGTTTAGTATCCCACACACCAACCATGTTTAGTATCCCACACACCAACCATGTTTAGTATCCCTCACACCAACCATGTTTAGTATCCCTCACACAAACCATGTTTAGTATCCCACGCATTAGTGCCTGCACTGTGTGCATTATACACTACATATGATGCCTCTCATTAGTGCCTGCACTGTGTGCATTATACACTACATATGATGCCTCTCATTAGTGCCTACACTGTGTGCATTATACACTACATATGATGCCTCTCATTAGTGCCTGCACTGTGTGCATTATACACTACATATGATGCCTCTCATTAGTGCCTGCACTGTGTGCATTATACACTACATATGATGCCTCTCATTAGTGCCTGCACTGTGTGCATTATACACTACATATGATGCCTCTCATTAGTGGCTGCACTGTGTGCATTATACACTACATATGATGCCTCTCATTAGTGCCTGCACTGTGTGCATTATACACTACATATGAATACTCTCATTAGTGCCTGCACTGTGTGCATTATACACTACATATGATGCCTCTCATTAGTGCCTGCACTGTGTGCATTATACACTACATATGATGCCTCTCATTAGTGCCTGCACTGTGTGCATTATACACTACATATGATGCCTCTCATTAGTGCCTGCACTGTGTGCATTATACACTACATATGATGCCCCTCATTAGTGCCTGCACTGTGTGCATTATACACTACATATGATGCCTCTCATTAGTGCCTGCACTGTGTGCATTATACACTACATATGATGCCTCTCATTAGTGGCTGCACTGTGTGCATTATACACTACATATGATGCCTCTCATTAGTGCCTGCACTGTGTGCATTATACACTACATATGATGCCTCTCATTAGTGGCTGCACTGTGTGCATTATACACTACATATGATGCCTCTCATTAGTGCCTGCACTGTGTGCATTATACACTACATATGATGCCTCTCATTAGTGCCTGCACTGTGTGCATTATACACTACATATGATGCCTCTCATTAGTGGCTGCACTGTGTGCATTATACACTACATATGATGCCTCTCATTAGTGGCTGCACTGTGTGCATTATACACTACATATGATACCTCTCATTAGTGCCTGCACTGTGTGCATTATACACTACATATGATGCCCCTCATTAGTGCCTGCACTGTGTGCATTATACACTACATAAATTATTTATATTAATTTAATAATTTTTATCCATTGCTACTAGTCACATAGGTAGGCTAGTTGTCCTTCAGTGTACTTCTATTCATGTCTCACCATAATATGATACTGTGAAGTAAAAAAAAAAAAAAAAAAAAAAAAAAAAAAAAAAAAAAAAAAAAAAAAAAAAAAAAAAAGTGTGGTTTTCGTGAAGTGGGCGTTTTCGGTCCAAACCTATACGGCAATTGCCGGAATATTACTTCCTAACAATATAAATCTTCAGAAGAAGTCTCAGCACAACTTCTCTTTCCAGGTTCGCTTTCTTTGACGCCCAGACCTTACTATTGCTTCTCTCTCACAATAGCCTTATCTAGACCAAGTATATAATCAAACAGTCTTCTCTCTCTCTCTCTAGACCTCTGCCCTCCTTTTCTGTATAAGGTAAGTTGATTATAATCAACAATAACAAAATGATGTACACGACCACGTCTATCAATACATCATTACTCCTATTGTTTTCTACCAAATTATATATTACACAGAGCCAAGTCAGCTCAGTTCTGAGTCTCTCTTCAGTTCATTGAGGAGTTAGTTTGTTGAGGGGCTTTCCTTCTTTCTTCCAGCTTGTTGATTACTCCTTCTCCTCCTCTCTCGAAGTCTCTTGTTCTTTTATAGGCAGCTGGTTTATTGTGTTGTGCCTAGGATCATTCTCCTCAGAGACTGATCTGACCAATCAGGAGTTCCTTTTTCCAACCAATCAGGGGTCTCTGCTGTCCAAGTGGGATGATCCATAGTTGCGGTTTTGGTTCTGAGTTGGTGGGTGTCTACTGCCACTTGTGGGTGTGTAGTGTCAACCTCCCTCTGCCGGTGTTTCCCCTCTAACAGCTTCCGCTGTCAGGGCTTTCTCTGACACTACCACACTTCCCAATATAGAGAGTGCTACCACACTTCCCAATATACATAGTCATCTCTAGACACACATGTAGCACTAGACCTAGTCATCTCTAGACTCACCAGAAGCATCATCGTTGTGGCCAAGTCCACCAGTGTGGATGTCTACACTGCTAAGCAACAGCTAGTCCACCAGTGTGGATGTCTACACTGCTAAGCAACAGCTAGTCACACCAACCATGTTTAGTATCCCTCACACCAACCATGTTTAGTATCCCACACACCAACCATGTTTAGTATCCCTCACACCAACCATGTTTAGTATCCCTCACACCAACCATGTTTAGTATCCCACACACCAACCATGTTTAGTATCCCTCACACCAACCATGTTTAGTATCCCTCACACCAACCATGTTTAGTATCCCTCACACCAACCATGTTTAGTATCCCTCACACCAACCATGTTTAGTATCCCTCACACCAACCATGTTTAGTATCCCACACACCAACCATGTTTAGTATCCCTCACACCAACCATGTTTAGTATCCCACACACCAACCATGTTTAGTATCCCTCACACCAACCATGTTTAGTATCCCACACACCAACCATGTTTAGTATCCCTCACACCAACCATGTTTAGTATCCCACACACCAACCATGTTTAGTATCCCACACACCAACCATGTTTAGTATCCCACACACCAACCATGTTTAGTATCCCACACACCAACCATGTTTAGTATCCCTCACACCAACCATGTTTAGTATCCCTCACACCAACCATGTTTAGTATCCCACACACCAACCATGTTTAGTATCCCACACACCAACCATGTTTAGTATCCCTCACACCAACCATGTTTAGTATCCCACACACCAACCATGTTTAGTATCCCTCACACCAACCATGTTTAGTATCCCTCACACCAACCATGTTTAGTATCCCACACACCAACCATGTTTAGTATCCCACACACCAACCATGTTTAGTATCCCTCACACCAACCATGTTTAGTATCCCTCACACAAACCATGTTTAGTATCCCACGCATTAGTGCCTGCACTGTGTGCATTATACACTACATATGATGCCTCTCATTAGTGGCTGCACTGTGTGCATTATACACTACATATGATGCCTCTCATTAGTGCCTGCACTGTGTGCATTATACACTACATATGATGCCTCTCATTAGTGCCTGCACTGTGTGCATTATACACTACATATGATGCCTCTCATT